>VWZT01003589.1:0-53926 GCA_013397055.1 Pachycephala philippinensis | reverse complement strand
GAACCGATTTCAGTTGTACCCATAGTCTGACAAAGAGGAAAACAGTCTGCTACCTAATGAGAGAAGGGCATTGAAATAGGAGACTACTAAGAGTGATGACTCAAAGAGGCTGTCAGTGAGATAACAGATGAAGAGGCAGAAGAGTGTAAGGCCAGAGGATAAAATATTTCAAGGTTTCTTTAGCTGTAACACAATCAAAGATGTTGGAAACTTTCATGCCTCCCTTCCACTCCTCCTCATGCTGGCGTGTGTCTGATTAATGCAGCTAATACAGTGTTTAATGTTTAAAATAAATGTTCTCAGGCTGTTGTACTTCCTGTTGTCCAGGAGCTAGCGGAACTATTAACAGAAATACACATAGAACTAGGAAGGAAGACTCTGAAAAGTGTAGTGCTTTCTTGGTACTACTGAGAAAATACTGCTGGTCATATTTCTTTTCTTTCCCCCTATCTACTGTGTTTTGCTACTTCTAAAACCCCTCTGCAAGAGAACTCAAAATAACAGGAAATACTTTCAAGTGCGGAAAGCTCAGGCAATTTTATGATCCCTCTGTACCATATACTTCAGAAAGTACATCTTCACGCTGATATTTACTAATCCCAAACTTTTTGAGTGTGTTCAGGACGTTGGGAACAGTCATTATGATGTCATTTGGAGTCATTAAATTAACTGCTCTAAGTGATGTTAAAAGCACAGCCCCACCCTCCTCTCTACCCACCACTCTCCCTGACACTCTCCAAGTTCACAAGCACATGCAGACAGACAGATCCCTCCAGTACCACCATGGGCTCTCTGTCTGCCTGGCACACCTGCCCAGATCGTGGCTCCTTACCTGCGTCCCAGTCCCTGACTCACCAGCTGGTCCAGCTCGATGCTTGCTGGCAAATTTATCTCTCATGAACACCACATTCTCAAGTCCTCTGCAGCACATGGACCTCCTGTTGACCTATTACCTTGGCCCAAAACCAAGGGTCCCTTACTTGCCGTGGAGTCCAGCTTAAAATCTGAGAGGAAGTTCTCCAGACACAAGCCCACAGAAGTGCACACTCAACTGGTTTGAGCAAGTGACAAACACTTGTCAGTCCCCAGCAGCTGGCAGCAGGCACACAGGCTGTGCCCCATGGTCCTGCTCCAGCTGCCCATGCAGAAACCCTCACTCACCTCACTCACACCAGTCCTCCCTGGAGCAGGATTTGGGAACACACATTCCATTCCAGCCCCTGCAGCTGGCAGTTAAAGACCCCGGCTCATTTCAGCAGCTGTTGCTAAGCCCCCACTTGCTGCAGTAGCTGACACTGCAGGCCAGGGGTGCCTTTACTCCACTCTGGCTCCAGTTCCTGACGCCCAGTCCGCTCAGGGCCCACCAGGTGTGCACACAAGGCACGTACACACATGGGATACAGACTGAGATCATGCAGTGAGAGAACTGAGAAAATAATTCATGAGATTATAGGACAGACTGGTGATGAGGTGCAGACAAGTGTACTGACTGGTCTCATTCTACATGAAGCTGGCCCTGCTTACACCCTTTTCTGTCTACTGCCCCTCCCGGATTCCCTTCACTTGCACATTGATTCATCAGTTGGCATAGTCCCCCTACCCTCCCCACCTGCAGTAGCCTCTTTGCCTCCTTACCAGTTGCAAAGCCTCCGATTGCCTGCAGTTTCTTGGTGACCCATCAATTAGTGTGAATGAACAGGTACATTTCTGCTTATTGTCTTCATTAAGTCTAATTGCTCAGGTTTTATATCTCTGTTTGTCTCTGCCTTATCATCCTAATTTTGCAAGGTCAGTAGTCAGACATTCATACTAAAGAAAAACAAAACCTTCACACCTCCACACCAATCAGGGTGATTGGCTGGGCTTATTGTTATCATTACTTCCCTTATCAATTGTCACTCAGGTTTGCCTCTGTAAATTCTTGTTTATGCCTCCTTTGTCCAGATAACCTTAAAAGAGCGGCTATTATCCTTCCACATATCCTTGCAGATTGTTTTTTTAATTAGTAAAATGATTTTACATGTAAATTTTCATTTACTGCAAGTTTTTATAGTAATGGGTTAGCGATGCCTAAACAGCTCTTCCTTTGGACCTCAAGATTTGGTTTGTTCAGTGCATCTAGTCGGAATAGTCATTAACCTAAAATTCTTTGCAACCATTTTGTGTAGATATACATATATATACATATCATTAATTTGAAATGTTGTCAGTGATGTATTGATTACAGAAATACAGGTCACTCTGGCTTTTGTTTTTCTTTTTGCCATGGGATAAGTCTAGAATTATGTTTGTAGAATTACTCCATATTTATGAAATGTTTCTGAAATCAGGCTGTGCCCTGTGTCTTTGACCACAGTCACTGAAACCTGTACATTTTATAAATTTGTGCTTCGTTTACAAGACAAAGGAACTGTATACTTTCATGCCTAAAACAGTAGTTGCATTGTAGGCTACAAGACTAATGAGTGCAAAAGTGCTATGGAAGACTATTCAGCATCCATATTGTGAGCTACAAAACTGAAAGATAACACTGAGTGAGAAGATAAAAATGTCTCTTAGCCTGGTAATGCTAGATTTAATTAAACCTTTTGAAGAATGTCAGAAAAACTGCCACACTGAAAATGTTGACTGACAATTTAATCACTGATATCTAAAGAATCTGCAATTAATTTTTTGTGTGCAGTTCAAGAAAGTATGTGCAATTAGAAAAGTGTTTATCTTGCTGAGGTAATGAGAGAGAGTTGGATAAGATTAGATCTCAAATTTAGTTAAAGACAACAAAACAAAATACACCCCCCAAGAAAGAACACCTCAAAAAACTCCAAAAACCCAAAGAAACAGACACCGAGAAACAGAGAACCAGAAGTCAAGAAAAGTTTTAGAGATTGTAGAAGAAAAGACAGATAATGATGTACTCCCTTTTTCTCAGAAGTCAAAGATAAGATCATCACTTCCTTTATTTAGAATTTTGTCTCCTCTCAATTGAATTTAGCCTGCCTTTTCGTCCTGTTCAGAAAGTAGACAAAGTAGATAGAAAGAACAGACACCTCCCAGCTTGCTGTGAAGGCTTCCCTCTTTGTACACAGTGCACATCTTTGTCCATCCCCACGTTCTCTGCGAACCTGTGGTGCCTTTTCCGTCCATCTCTTCTCTTGTTGGTGCCTCTGCCTGACATATGCAAAAGCAGGATTTGATGACTGCTGCATAAAACATGAACAGGAATTGCCTGCTTATATTCAAACAGCTCTCTTGCTGAGTATGTTCTGCGTGCTCTTTTCTTTCATTGACTCTATTTATGAATAAGGGAGGCAGAATTCTTTTCCAGAGCAAGATACCAAGAGTATTTGGATAGTAATCTAATTTTCTATGTCTAAGTAAAATCTAAGACTAAATTCACCGGCCCGAAGTACCCCACAGCCAGATGTTTCAGACCTTGAATTACAGATTGGAACAGGTAATTTGCTTACTGGAGTCCTGGACATATTTTAAAGCTGGAGTTTCATGATCATCTAATTGAAAAAAAGGAAGTCAGTTTGTTTTTCAGTGGGCAAAAATTGTCTTTACAGCTCAAGATTCTTTGGTTTCATGGAAGTTTTCATCTCGTGCTACACTTTGTTCTGTTTTGTTTCCATTTGGCTAATTAAGATAATGAAAGAGACAAAAAATAGTATTTGTGGCATAAATAAAATTAAGTAACACATTAGTAAAACTGTTTGGTGTTATATCCAAACCAAATTTTTCTCAGTGGATTCCCATTTGTCTAAAGGAAATGAAGCCTAAAGAGATAAGTTTTTTTCAATACTCTTCAGTGAATCATTTAATTTTATCAGGCTTTCGCACTGCCAATCTTTCATACTGCCACTAATAACATCACCTGAAAAAATGTCTTTTCCTTTCAGAAATCTTGGAAAGGCTTAGGTGGGTGGTGGCTTCAATGCAATCTGCCTAGGTTAAGAAAAACAAAGGAAGAAAGGAAGGTGATATCTGCTTTAGCTAGTTAAAAACCAAAGTATTATGCTAATATTTCAGAAACAATATTCTGTTGAAAGCTTTCTCTGTTATTTTCTGGCTGTGTACAACAACAGCTAATAAGTTCTGTCTAATGTTTCATTACTCTGATGTGAGATAAGAGGAAAAAAGCCTATGGGTACGAATTAGATCTTGAAAGTCGTTTCTCTTGACTTTAAAAAAGCTTTGGACATGGTATCCCACAGCAGTCTGTGTTGCAAAGTAACAGTCTGGAGGGGAGAAAATGTATGAAAACATGGTTGGACTGTGGTTGGTGGCTGGCGCTTTACCTGGAGGTCAGTACCACTCGGAGAACCTCTGGAGCATCTCCTTGGAGCTGGCCTGCTCTTATCTCTATCAGTGACCTGTAGGAGGAAGCAAAAGGTACCCTGGTACATTTCCCAAGTCTAAGGATGACAACAAACGAGGGGCAGCAGCTGACAAGCCTGGAGGCAGGGCTGCTGTACAGAATGTCCTGGGCAGGCTGGAGAAACAGGCCAGCAGAGACCTTGTAAGGCTGAGCAAGAACAACACAGGCCCTCAGAGTCACTTTTGTCTATGTATATCTAGACAAGAAAAGGTGATTAGGAGGACAGACAGGCTCTTGTGAGCAGGAGGTTAGATTGGAGCCCTCCCAAAGTTTACCTGATCAGCCTGGATTATTTTATGATTTTATGAGATCCAAAAGTACATAGTGACACTAGGTATTTGGATTTTAGGAAACCAGTATTTTTAGGCTAATTTGTGGGCATGACCTCTTAAGCTTAATACATGAATGATAGAATTTCCATTGTCAACAATAGGTCAGAAGTTTACTTCTGTGGGGTTTTTTATACAGTGATGAATTTCACCTGCATTATCACCTTCCCTTCTCTGTCATGTATATCACACCAAATCTTGATATGTGTGGGAATTTATATCTATACTTTTGCACTGTTTAATTTTCTTTATATGTGTTATTTTTCATCTGTTGCCCATTGACATCAATTGAAGAATGAGGAAGAATTTTTTTATAATTTTTAATAGGAGCCTATCAGTAGGGGTATTTTAATTAAGTAGGGGTATTTCATGACCAGGTACTTTTGTCCTTTATCTTATAAAAGGCCAACTCTTCCCCTTAATGATGACAAAACCATGATTGATTTCTGACAAGAGAAAAAAAATTATGCATGACTTTCACTGTGAAGAGTTTTCCTTTGAACTAGAAACTTCTTTAATATAGATGAGAACTGTTCTACTGAAGCTTTAAGATAATAACCCTAATTAGGGTTCATTTGAATTTTTAGTGCCTACAGTTTGAATAAGGATGTAAATGAAAGGAATATTTTTCATATTTTTAAAGGGTACAAGTATGCATGTGACAAAAAAGAAGAACATATTTTCTTTATTTAAGGACAATTTTTCTTTCTTTTTTTAAAAGTGATTTAGATTAGTTTGAAAGGATTTAAATGTGCTCTTTTAAGAATTTCAAAAATATATTTGTCATACTAGCCCTATAAACCAACATGCCTTCAAATATTTAAACAACAACAAAAAGACTTACGTGATACTCAGTATTGGTGACATGGCAATTAAAAGTGATCATAGAACTAGAATAGAAAATGTGCAGTCTGTTTGTGATTCAAGTAAGTGGGTGCTTCAGTTCAGTGTAAAAGAATTCTGTAAGCATGTGGGCATCTTGTCCATTATCTTTACTTGAAAAAACAAAATGATGCAACTTGGTGATTAATGGTGTGTAACAGCTTGTGTTTAGTGAAAAAAAAAATCAGGTAACTTAAAAATTAAATTTACTAACTTTATCAAGTACTGAATTCACCAGCACACAGTATTGTCAAAGTCCTTTTCTAGTATCCAGAAGGTAAAAAGCCTGAAAACCCAACACTGTCTCCAGAATGTAACGCTTGGAAGCCTTGTTCTGCTTTTTCGTGATTGGCATATGCCAATATATCAGTGAATTACTACTTTAAAGCTTTGCTTGCTCTTGTGTTCTCACTCTTTTCTCCCTCTCCTTTTCTTCCTCATGGCCATCCCTGTCTTTTACTCTCCTCTCCCTTTTAATATGAGTTCCCACATTGTCCTGTGTCAGCTCTTGTAATTGTGTAGCCATCTCGTGAGATCAGCTGGATGTTCCATCAGTTGGTCTGATGGAAATGAATATTCCTTTCTGGTACTGTCAGAGCTTCAGGGGGAGTGTGACAGTACAGTTTTAGCATGGCTTACTCCATCCATGGACACTTTTCCTGGAATAATTAAGTAGGAGCAAATGTAATCTTAGAAACAAAGAGTTTTACCACATCATTATCAGCACGATGCAAGAAATACAGGGCTGGTTAGAGAAAGAAAAGAGCAATGGAAGAACTATCAAGGTATCTTTTTTTTTTTTTTTTTTTCCCAAGCCAGATATTGTGCCCGGTCAGAAAAACAAATTAAATTCACATAGACAGACAGGGAAGTGGTATTAGATAAGCAAGCACAGACTGTAAAATAATTTTTTACTCTGGGTAAGCATCAAATGTAGATCTTAATATGGATCTCATTAAAGCAGTATAATTTATTTACACAGTCTCATGGTACAAAAATTTGGCTTTACTTGGGAGGATGTTGTCAGTTTGCATCAAAGTGTGTTTATTAGAGGAATATACTGAGGATGTTAGTTAAGGCTGCTGCAAGTCAAGTAACTTGTTGTTGACTGCAAAGACACAATTTTGCACCATCTTTGTAAACAACTCCTGTTCCTGCTGAAAAACTCTCTTATCTCAAAATAAGATATTAAAAAAACAAAGAAATAAAAAAAAAAATCTGATGAACTGTAACTCTGCCACAAACCAATTTAATTAAATTATAATCCTCTTTATTTTTAATCTAATTCTGTTATGATCTCCCATTTCATTTCTGATGATTTTAAGTTTGTACTTTTGGGTTTTATTCATTGTACATTTCCTATACTCCTTTAATTTTTTTTTTTTTTAATACAGAGGAATTTTTTTTGTTGACTATTGCATTGCTGGGAAAGTGTCCCAACTCGTTTAATTAGTGTCCAGTATAATGCTGTAAAATTTAGCTTTTGCTTAGTCATCAGGGTCAAACATTGTCCTCTTGAGTGCGAAGAATAAAAATTCAATATTTTAATCTCTTTATTAAAAGATTCTCTTGGGTTACAGAAGCAGATTAAAAATTATGCGATCAAAGGTGGTGAGTCTGCCAAATGTGCCTTTGTAACTAATTCTAAAAGGCTGGGAATATTTTCAGCATGTTTGGGAATAAAATGAAAGGTGGAGATATCATACTAGAAAGCTGCATGATCTGGCATTATTGCAAATAGAAATAATCCTAATTTTCTTCCAGAAAGATCTCTTTGTATATTAAATTTGCTTTCAGTGTATTTTTTAAAATGCTAATGCAACAGTTGTTTGTTCTGCTCACATCTGGTCCTTAAAACACATTCATTAGGCAAGTATTTGATGGTAATTAAAGAAGAAACGTTGTCATATTCACTGTCTAATATCAAAACACATGACTGTCATATTAGGATGTTCTTCCTCCGGATCTAGTATTATGCAGGCAAAACAAGATTGTAACATCCAAAAAACCTCCCCAAACCAACCTAACAAATAACCCCAACCAACCAACCAAACCAAAAGCCACAAAAAAACTTAGAGGTGGATCAGGTATTCATTGTAAACTGCAATTTATACAGTTATACAGTTGAATTTCACACCTCTTCTCTTACTCAGTATGCTTACTTTTTTTCTATAATTTTGTTTCTTCATTCTAATACTGTATTCCAGAAATGTCTTCCTTCCTTCCTTCCTTCCTTCCTTCCTTCCTTCCTTCCTTTCTTCTTGTTTTTTTCTCTCTGTCTTTCTTTCTTTCTCTTTGTTTGGTTTGTCAGTTTGATTTTCTCCCTAGGCAGGTGGATGGGCATGAGAAATCAAAATCTTCATATGTGATACTTGGAAAATAGGTCTGTAGTAGAGAATGGAGTGGAGTTTGGTCTACAGTTTTCAAAATATGATAGCTATGGGCATCCAGTTTCTCCAGATGTTACTGACCATCTAGTCTTTATTTCTGTAGGAAAACTAATGCAATTATAGGATATGAAAGTGTAGGGCTTGTAAAATATTCATGCTTTGAGTATCGCTATAATATATGCTGAGTTATCCTAGAGAGGGGAAAAATTACTGTTGAATAGACTTTTTATTTCTATTTTGTGATTAAACATAGCAGTAAATTTATTTTCTGAAATGACTGGAAGGTTGAGAGAGGGTATTATAGCTACACCTAAAATAATATTCGGTTACTAATGTATTTTGGCTCCATTGTCACAAATTAGATTTCACAACCAATAGAGAGTATATAAAGAACTGTGAAAAGTAATATTTATTTTGTGCTGATATATGTTTCTGTTCCTCTTTTTTTCCCAAGGGGGATATTTAGCTTTTCTTATCATTGTCTGTAGAAATCATAAAATAAAATTATTAATTCCTTCATAAGAAAGAATGGTAGAAGTGAGATATTATGCTGTAACCAATAAATCATGCATCACTAACTTTTTTGTAATTTAGAGGATGACCATGTCTCAGAAAGAGCTTTTCATATGACGTATTTTGTAACAAAAAATAGTTTGTAGAATTTGTGGTCATGAAGTTTTAGGAAAAAGTTCAATGACATTTAAAATTGTTTGAATACTTTTTTTTAAAACTTTGTTTCACACACTGTTGTGAGATATAGAAATATTCACTGAAAACTTTTAAATTTTTTGAGATTTTTGGCAATACCACTTAAAACTAGAATATTGTTACAGTGTGTACCAAGATCTGAATGGTTTTTCTGCCATCAGTGGGTACCGTATCCTGCAACAGATTAGTACAAGAAGAGCATCTCTTGTTTGTTTTAGCTGGATGTGATTTCATACTTCTTTTAAAATTAAAAAGTATAAGCTGTAGATACTATTTTTAGTTCTGCCCAGTTTTCAGATTTTTAAGTCTTGGATCTTGTCAGTGAGGTCAGATACAAAAATTATAAACTCCCGTGCCACAGCAGGATCTGGAATATTATTATAGTTTTTGTTCTTTTTCTTCACCTAACTTTTTTGCTCTTTGAATATGTTATCCATTTTATTTTTGTACTACAGAGATATTTACTATCAGAGAAAAATTCTGCCTTCAAATACATGTAGAAAGTCTCATTCACATCAAAGGATGTTTTTCTCTATCTATGTGGTAACCTTCAGGTTCTCATTTTGGAGAAAGAAAATAGTGAAATATATTTTTTTTAACAGGGCAAATAGGTGTCCTGAGTATCAAGTTTGAGCAAGCTGTTAAAATATCACTGCAAAAAGGTTTAAATGTATTATAACTTTGCAAATCTTGACAGAAAGTTTTGATAATTTTACATTTAATGGCAGAGTAGATATGATTTAGAGTAAAAAATAGTTCTTCTTATATCAAAATAGAATTAGTGTCCAAACCACAAATTCCACCTTCACCTATCTGAGACCTTATCTGTGCTTTGAAAATGACTACTGGCAATATCAGGTGTTCCTTTATCTGCAGTACTAATGGTGGCTCACTTTTTCTTCTCTCTGTAACTGTAATATATAGTGATATATACTGTGCAATATTTAGTGATGTATGCAAATGATATGAAGTTATTCTATGAAATGGGATTATTTTGATGGAGAGACAGCTGGTAGAAACAAAGAGGCATAAGTAAGCCAGAAGAGAAAGTTATGAATATATAGGATTTCTCAACGAGTTTCTGTTGTCTCATTGTCTCACTTAGACTGAATTGATTAGCAGCAGTAAGTACACCAACACTGCTTTTAGCTTTCTACTACCTCAAGCTCTGTTGACACACATAAATAAAACAGGGTGGGAGATCATTCTCTACTTTAAGGCCAAACTATATTACTTATCCCCGGATTTTCTCTTGGCTATTTGGTATGACAGCTGCCTTGAGATGTATGAATATAATTCTTGTTTATATTCTTCTATTTTTTCAGAATGCCTAAAATAGGTTGAAAATGGAATCATGGGCTACTTTCACACCAAGAAATGGACAGTACATATTGAAATCACCGATGTGTGGTAATTGAGCAAATGTAGTTCAGAGCAAGAGATGTAGAAGTCTGGAAATTAAAGAGTAAATTTGAGTTTTATTGAGCAGACAAGTTTAAAGTACATTGAAAGCTGCAGTTATTTGTGCAATCTCTTGTATATTATGGCTCACTTGATGACTCACATGACATAGTTTGAGGTCTGAGCTCGTGAAAGTACCATTTCTACTTCCTGACCCCATCCGATCCTTGCAGAGCTTTTGTTGGTTTTCTTGTTATTAAGCTTCATCTCAGAGAATAAAAGTTCTATTTAAATAGAGGTCATGAGAAACAAAACAACCAAAAAGCTATTATGGATTTTTAACGATGCTTATAAGCCCTCTGTGAAACTGCATGAACTTGGTACTTATGCACATCCTTATTTACAACAATTCTGTACCCACAGAAACAATTCTTATGTGTATGGATTTTTCTACAAGTTTATTCAATCAGGTCTGAGTCACTGAATTTAAAGCATGCAATATCTTTTTTTTCTGCTGGTCTGAATGAAAATGAAGAGAGACATTACTTTCAAAAATATTAACTTTGTCCTCCATCCTTGTTAGAAAACAAAGCATAATTTGTTATTTTACACGGTCATTTTATCTCAGTCATATATGCATGCTTTTTAAAAATTATTTTTATCCCTACATCTCTTTTTTGGTGGGGTTTGTAATTCTCACAATGCTTTAAAAGTAAGGTAAAAATAAATTTTGTTGAAAAGATTAGGAAATCCACTAAAATATTTGACTGAGCTATATAAAATTATTCTGCCAAAAAGAAGGTGACTCTCTAAGGAAGAGGATAACAATTCTTTTTATAAATTAATATCAAGAATTCTTCTCTAATCTAATCCCACCTAATCTTATTATTTTGAAATGTATTACTCTGAAGATTTCCCCATCAGTGTGTTTATGTATCCTTCCTAACAGTCTTCTACTGCATTACAAATGTGTAAGGCTTCCAAAATCAAAAGAGTTTTAGGAAAATTATATTTCAGAAACTGAAATATGATGCATATGCAAAGTAAAAGCATAGAGGGTATGCAAAAATGAAGCTTCATTTTTAAAGGGAAGGAATGATAACCAACCAAAAGGAGATAAAAATGGATTTAAAGTTCCAGTCTCTTCTGTGAATCCTTGATTTTGCCCTCATCTAAATATGAAGGATGAAAACACAATATAGCTTCATAATCATGGTTAAATCACAGGACACAGTAGACTGATCAATATTAATGTTGAAATTAATAGTTTTGTTATTCAGCTAATTAAATCAAAACTTAACGTACAATAGAACTTAGTGTCACAGTAGCATTTTTCTATCAGTTCTTTGTCCGTCTTTCTGCACATGTTTATCAAAAACTTCTTAGGAAATGGGACTACAGGGCTCATCACTGCTGGTTGTCTATATCAGAATCATTGCAGGAGAAAGGACCCCATAACTGAGCTCCAAAAGCAGGGAGATAATTATTCATTTCTGAGAGAGAAGTTTTTCAACAACGAAAATACAATGGTCTTTTTCTCTTTCTGAGTCCTTTCTTTGTTTCCAATTTCCTTTGGATATATTTTGGATATTTTGCAGGGTTGCTTGACATAGAAAACAAAGTAACTTGTGTGAACACAATTAGTCAATGTGCACTGAAGTAACCAGCTTATTACTTTTTGGGACGTCCATACTTTTTATCTGCATTATGTATGGAATCAATTGTAACTTGGTCTATGACAGTAAATAAAGTTATTAGTTAAGAAGACAAGTGCTTCCCTGTGGTTATTTTGAGAATCAGTTTCCAATGTCTTGAAGCATGCATTCCTCTGCTTGTATCATCTCCCCCACATTAGAAGAGTTAATTAAAAACCAGACCAAATAAAACCAAAAGGAAACAAAACAGAACAACAAAAAAACCTAACAAAACCAAACCAAAACAACAAAAACCCCAAACCAAACCAAACTAAACCAAACCAAAAAAAAACCAAAAAACCCCAACCCAAACCAAAACCAAACCCAAACACCAAACCAGACCTTTCTATCTATTTTAGTCAGCTAACCAATGCATAAAAGGTAAAAAGGTGCATAGTTGAAGGCTGAGCTACAAACTCCGTTTTTCTGGGGGTTTGGAAACTGTGCAGGCCGAACAGTGTTTTGGAGAGGAGTGTGCATTCTGTCCAAGTGTTTTAAAATCATGTAGGTATCTCTGGTTTACTTTTTCTCGTAAGAGCCTGTGAACATCCTGTTGTATTGATGTTTGTTTCACAGAGTCACCTCTTGAAAGGTTTAAATTAGCTTTGCTTCTGTACTGGGATCAGTTCTGTGATATAAGTCCATTAGTCTTTTGTTTCACGTAAGTATTGCATGTCTTTTTTATTTCTGATAGGAAAATTTAGCCATAGAGGAAACAATGTTTCCTCTCCTCAGGAACATGGTAGGAACACTCTATCTGTCAAATTATATTTTTATATGGATTCTTCTTTCCTGAACAGCTTGACATGAGAAGATTAGGATATGAAATCTCCTTTATCTCTCGTCTCTGAGAAATGCCATTGCTTGTACATGCCAGAAATATTTCCAATACTGCAGTTATTTGTACTTGCCAGGCCTAATTAAAAGTATGACAAAAATCCAAAAATTACATCTGTTTGTTAGCCACCTGATTTTTTTCTGTTGTTGTGATTTACATATTTTGTGTATACATACATATATATCTACATATGTAATCAGCCACAATAATGCTTAATTTAAAAGAGACAAACAACTCCAATATGTCATGAAGTACAAAGTGCTGCAAACTAGTAGGATATACCAACAGAAACAGAATAGACTGAGGAAAGGACTACTGAGATAGTTTCCTTGCATATGGTCAAACAGCACCCCTTAACAAAACCAGAACAGAATCTGTCATGTCTTCTTTTTTTTTCTGGTGCAATCTCTGTATTCTAATTATTCTTCGAAGTGTTAAATCCTGCCTTGTCTTTCTCATTTCACTTACTTGAAACTGTTCTTTTTCACCCTGAAATCCTAGTATATTTTTTTCTGTTTCACATCCTACCCTACCTCATTCTACCATCACAGACCATTACCAGTGATCAATACCCTCTCCCAAGGCATATCTTTTCCCTCCTAAGGCATTCATCACTCTGCTTTAGTCTTCTCCATCTGGTGGGGATTCTATCCACACATCTTTTCAATAGGCCTATGGAGAGCACTGACATTTCTTATTCCCTGCATCTGCTTTACTCCGAGCAGTGCCGTGTAGGCAGAGCGTGGGTGACGAGTGGGACAGCGCCACGCTGATGTGTTGTGATGCGCCACTGAGCAAGCTGTTATCATCTTGTCCTCTCTTTTTCCTTTCAGCTGGCCCAAACAGAGCAATATCCATCAAGGCTGGAGACAAAAGATATAGCATCATCTGAAATATCTGTCATTGGACCTGGCCTGCTCAGGGATTAGATAACGTAGGGGTGCTTTGCCGGCGTTCTGTCTCCAGGTGGCACAGTGCACACCACGTAACAAGGCTGTGCTGTAAATACCTGTGTGATAACACATTGTGTATAATGAACCAATCTCTGCTATGCGTTCAGTTTAAAATATTTTAAGACATGTCAATTACAATGTCCTTTCTTAACTGTTTTCTCCTCTTGACACAGACTTTTGACATCTTAAAATGGTTCGTAGGATATTCAAAGCATATCAGAAGTACAGAGAGCTTGTTTAAGAAGTTGATCCCTCCAAGGACTTCCAAATTTCTCAAAACTGAAGTAGAAAGTAGATATAAGGCATTATCAGTACCCACTGATAATTTGTATTATTAGTATTTTTGAAACTCCACCGTGCACTTTGTTAAACACATTTCTTCTATACCACACTGCTTTAGTCACGTAATTGTGTTTCAAGACGTATCATCTGAAAAGTCCAAAGGCTCTCATCAGGCATTCACTAGCCAGTACATATCACCTTAGCATACACATACATACATAAATGTTTCCTTTCACCTACAAAATTATAGTAATTGGTGGTTACTCTTAATTAAAATAATTCTAAACAGGCAAACAGGAGAGCGAGGAAACACCTTTTAGCCTTTTATTAGTTAAATTCACTGTTCCTGTGAATCTTGTATTACTGTGTTTACTGTTAGTCTTGTCACCATTTATTTTGATTAAGACGTGTTATACAGCCTTTTTAAATGAGAAGTAATAAATCCTCCTGTCTTCATCTCTTTCTACCCCACTGTGAGGGAATGGTGTTGTAAGTTTCATTATATGGAGAGAGAAGTTGATTTTTAACAGAGTAGACACTCTCTGCAGAGCTACACTTTACAGCTTTTGCTCAGTTTTACTCCTCCTTTGGTAAATCTAATTTTAGACATGAAACTTCAGAACAAGAAATAATCATCCGGTGAAACATAGCGTGTATAAATGCATAGTATTTGTCACAAAAATTTATTGGGTTTTTGTACGCAATTTTTGTTCCCCTACTGGTCAGATGTAAGAGACAATGAACAACATGAGTTGAAAAGTAAGAGAATTGTGGAGTGAAAACAGAAATATTTGATGCTGTTAATTAAGCTGCATTATGTCAGGTTTATTTTTCATTTTCTTTTCTCCTTTTATTTTTTCCTTATTTTCCTTTTCCTTTTTCTTTTTAACGATTTTTTTTCCGCTTTAAACCATTGCAATAAACTGAAACATTTCAAATATGTTTGTCTACTAGGGAAGTCCTTTTTTGCTAGACTATGATTTATATAGTTATAGTTAGCTTGAAGTGTACCTTAAATAAAAAAGTAGTCTTTCAGAGATGACACTTAGAAAATGGATGGTCCTACAGTGTTGTGCACTTATATACTTTACACATGGAAGACTGAAAGAAAGAAATTGGGAAATAGCTTGAGGAAACAATTCAGAGGATGATACATACAGACAGAAGGCGAACATGTGAAAATGGGAGTTCGTAGCTATCAGTGATACGTTCAGCATGCCATAAATCACAGATATTTGTGTAACCATTTTGCCCAGAGCATCTCTTATGACATTGAGCACCACTCAGTATCTTACAGCAAGCTTAGGATCTTTAGTGTAGGGGTGGGTGAGCTAAACACATTATCTACTTTTCTTCAGCTCAGTTGTTCATGTAGTCCTTTCAGTAATGCTAAAAAGACCCAAATACTGCCATGGGCAGATGGTGCCTGTGCATCATGAGCTTAAAAGTAACACCTTTTTTGTTAGACTAATACGATTACACTGACACTGTAAAATTACATCAAGAAACCATGTGGAAGTAATCACCAGGCAAAAAGTTTAAAATTATTTCCAGATTCTGAAGATGTAACAAAAAAAACCTGAATGACTTAGATGTCACAAAGTTTTTTTATTAGCATCTTGGTGATACTACACTAAAAGTGAACACTTGCTTTGACCAGGAAACAGAAACGGTTTGTAAGATGATTGAGAACACACTTTTTTCTTTCTGTGGCTATTGATATTTGTGTTTTCCCTTGTAAAAAATGTGTTTGTATTTTCTAATATATGAGTAAAAATGTAGTATGTAGTATGTAGATTCTGATTTTTTACAGCTCACTCGAAATTCCAAAGGTCTTTCAAACAACACATTTCTTTTAGTTGAGCAATACAAAGATTTTTAAAAACATGACAGTCATCTAGATCCCAGTGAAAATGATTTGATGTGCTTTTCTTCAGATTTTCTTCATTTTTCATCTATAGAAAAAAACATTAATTCAGAACATTCCTCAGAATCTGTTACTGATGAAACTAAAAAGCATGTGGCCTTGTGCAGTACTGCAATTTATAGTATTATAATTGGGCCATCATATTTAATATGCTTAATGTTTACGTATGTCAACAAATCTCAGTTTTTACCAGTGTCCAAGTATGTCTGTGGGTATGCGTTTGCCACAGTTTCTGAGCTAAAGGTTCAATTTTCGTTTCCCCTCCTCTCTCCATTTCTTTTTTTTGGTCTCAGTTTTGATCTAAGATGCAGTCTGGGTAGTGAAAATATTTTCCTTGAACTGTCTTCTGTAATAAATAGCCTTAAAGATATGTTCAGTATCTTCTTTTTCACTCACCTGAGAAAATAGGAAATAGTTTAACAGGTCTACTTTTAGTAAATCCACTTTTAATATCCTGATATTTTTCAGTACATATCATGTGATGATGTTTTCATAAAAAGATAAACATTGTAGTCTGCTAGACATTCAGATGAGCTAATATAGCTTGATGATATTACTGTTTCTTAACTACTGGTCTTGTAAATATTTTCAGTTTCACCATAGCTATAACTGTAATATGTATCAATATCACATTTTTTAGTCTTCTTTTTTTGTCACTTAGAGCTCTCTTTTTAGTTTTCTGGACAAAAGACATTCTCACAGTATGTTTGATACTCTAGAATGCAGGACAACAAATTTTAAAAGCATTATAAAATGCAAAGTGAAATAAACCGCCCAAATGGTCAAAACCCAACAGGTGAATTTAAGTTGTGCTTAAAGTTTTACCAACGGCTATGGATGCTAAAAAGCTTTAGCAGAGAAGTTTTCAGCTCTCAGCAGCAGTTTGTGAGAGCTCTGTTCTTTCTCATGCGAAACTATGCAAAACATGATAAGGTTTTCTGTAAACAGACTTTGCTAATCTTGCACCTGCGTTTATAATTAGAATTGTTGTGATACTGACTAGAGAAATGAATGATGTGTGAATTGACCAATCACCCTGATAAGTAGTTAGTTAGAGGTCCAATACCTCTTGCCTTTTAGGAAAACACTAAAAGAACTAAACACATAAAAACCCGTCCTTTATTAAATAAATAAATCAATCAATCCATTCCTTTCTGCTGACCACTCGCGTGTCTGAGTCCTAATTGCCTCTTGGCACCGCCGGCAGCAACAAACGGCACTCTCAAATATGGTGATGAGATCAGAAATTGGTATGGACAAATTTATGTCACAGCTAATATAAAGAACTTGTTTGAATTTTTAAATATACTTATGGTTTTACATATAGAAGTATTTTGGGGGGGTGTGGTTTTTTTTGTTTGTTTGTTTTGTTTTGTTTTGGGGGGGTTGTTTGTTTGTTTTGTTTTGTTTTCTGTTAATTGGTTTGTTGGTTTGTATCTTTTTTTCTTTAAATAAAACTACCATAGTTATTTTTCTCTCTGTTTGTAATGGGCCTGGATGTTATGAAAACAGCTAGAATTCTTCACGACAGCTTATAGCACAGTCATGTCAGGCAGTGTTGTTTTGCTCTTTAGTCTATGAGTATGATCTATGAATTTTGATCTAATTTTGAAATAGATCCTGCTTTGAGTAGAGAGTTAGATCAGATGACCTCCAGAGGCAGCTTTCAACCTAAAGTATTTTGTAATTGTATCTCACTTATTTAGTGGTGTGCTATTCTTCCTCTTCTTTTTCCTCATTTTCTTCTTTCTCCTCTTCCTTTTCTTATTCTTCTTCCTCCTTCTTGTCATCTTTTTATACAATCTCAGTCTCTAAAATAAGGTAAGTGCATCTTGCTATCTTTGTTTTCCAAAGAAATTGAGACCTTAGAGACTTAGCTGTTATTTTTCTTAGAAAGCCCTCAAAATTAGTCATTATGGTTTGGTGAATTTATTGATTTAATGTTATAGTAAATTTATTAATTTAACTTGCCACTTTTATTGCAGAAATACAGTAGCTTGCATAATTTAGTTTAAATGATAAGCCATATTTAGAACAGTCCAGGTTGGAAGGGACCTTCAAAATCTCATTAATACCTTTGGATCAAAATTGAGTTCACACATTCAGTTCAAGGAATTCTGCCCTATGATTTCTACTTCTGAAGTAAATAAGCTTTTAGGCATTTTATGTCTGAGTCTGCTTGTGTAAAATGAAGATAAAGCAATTCCAAGCTTATAGTGTTATGGACGTGTTGGTGTTATTTTTAAAATAAGCAATTTTTTTTTTAGGCCATCCTTAAGATTACACAAGGGGAAAGTAATAATTTATGTTCAATACTTGATTAGAATGTTATATATTTTGTAAAACAAAATTTGGAAATGATTATGGAAAGAAAACCTAAATATTTACTATTTCAAAGGAGTCTACAAAGTACTTAAAAAGTCAAAATTTTGAAGGGACTTTCCTTCAAAAGTACCGTATTGAGAGTGGGATTGAAGATGCACAGGAGAAATGAGTTATGGTACAAAAGATGTTCTAAAAACAGGATCCGTAGGTCAGGTAAATTTAATGTGATAGCACTAAAGTCCACAAGGTTACATGAGGTAATAGCAGCTTAGAATTATTAAGTTATAACAACACGCCGTGAGTGTGAAACAAACTTAAATCTACAATCAGAACTGTCAGTAGGCTGATGGAAAAGATAAACTGGTTAGTGTATTTAGTCAGCTATGATTCTTTTTCTTTGGTATTCTTATCTGCAAGCAACTGGGAAAGGTCACCTGGTTCTTTACTAATTCTCTTGAACAGAATTCTGGTCCAGATGCACTCAGAACACTTTTTTTCACACTATCACTCTTTCATTTGTAACTATTCTTTTAGGAAAAAATCACAAAGAAATGTATTCATAATAAAAATTCTTCATATGTTTCTAGATGAAAATTTCTTTTTTCTTTACCTACTCCCTACCTCTTTAAGCTTTGATATATCCTGTTCTCTATAAACCCTATAAAATGTCTTTGCTGAATATGCAGATATGATTGTAAAGAGAAACTTAGAGAAAGAATTAAACTCTTAGTTCAAATAATGGGAAGATTTTGTTTGTTCAATGCTGCCTTTATTCTATATTACTTTGTTTTCCTTCCTTTTCTACTTGTGTTTTAGCTACTATTCTATTTCCTATGTAATTTATTTTCTCTTATTCTATGTTTTGTGTCACCACTGCTTAAAGTGTATCTACATAAATGCCTTAGTTCAGACCAGACTTGTGTATGGGGAGTAGATACCCTGATAATTCCACTTAACTCTCTTTGGTAGCTTGGAGTAGTCATTAAGAGTGAAAAGTAGATCTTTTCAAGATGAAACTGAACAGAAAAAATGTATTGCAGAAGCTGAGAGATAATTAATTCATGGGATCAGACTAAAGATACTCTAGTCTCTGAATATACACATGGTGTGCACTAAATATTGTCAGTACCACACACTTTATTCCACAAACCTGCTCCAATTGGGCCACACTTTTATGGAAGCAGACTTGGCCTCTTGAGAACTAGTGGTATTCAATGAAAAATAGCTCTCCCACTCCCTCACAAGTTTAACTAACTTTTGTCAATTAAACCACGACTATGAGGATGGAAGAAAACTGAGGATTTGAAGAGATGTGATAAAAAGACTGCCCTTGTTTCTGCCCACGTAGGTATTTCCTTTTAATTCTAGTTTCCTGATCATTTCCCCATGCTGCCTCCTCTAGAAGAGAGAGATTATTTGTTGTTTTTTTCATCCAAATACAGTGCACGTATGAGGTGTACTTGCTTTTCTTTAGTTTCTTTATTGGCTTTCTTAGGTGCCGTTGTGGTTGGTCCTGTTTCAGCTATCAGTCATCCCAAGTGTCTATAGAATAAAACTGCTGCTGGTGACATATGTATGTATGTGTTTTTAGAAAAACTCTACATGGGAAAACGCAAGGATCTCTATGGAAAAAAAATGTCTATGTAGGCAGGTTTAAGGTGATAGAAGTCTTGAATAATGGTGACTGGTAGAAAAACTTCAAGACCTATTTACTTCATAATGAAACGGTTGTGTGCCATATTTTAAAGAAATTATTAATTTCTCTATTCTGTTAGGAATTGAGAGCATAAATTAAAAACTCCCTGCTGTCTGTCCACTAAGTGAAGGAGGTGTTTTTTTCATTTCCATTCCAGCTCTGAGTGCAATATTGATGTGTGTGTCTTCATTTCTCATAGAACGAGTATAAATTTATGGGCAATTGAATCAAATTTCTAAAGTGGTTTCACTTTGTAGAGTTCAAATATTAGTATGAATTGATTTTTATATTTACTGTAGTAACCATCCAGCAGTGAATTATTTGCTGCTAATATTTATTTGTAATCCTTGCTTGCATAGTGTATCCATTTATCAAACAATAATACTGTAGTTTTCCTTCTTCTGTTTACCATGCAAATTCATGCTTATCAGCTTATCAGGTCTTTTTCTAGAAATTTATTCCTCTTCATCTAATTTCTTTCTTATTGAGTGACTGAGAACCTTTTTTCTGTAATCCCAATTAACTACAAAAAAATGCCCATCTATAAGGTTATGGGAACAAATAGCAAAGTGAATGGGAGCAATGGTACTGGTTTGTCAGATGGCTCAGGAATATGCAGACAACAACACCCGTGAAGAGCCTGACTCCACTGCTTTCCTGATAAACCTATGTTCCAGCCTACGGCAGCTTTAGGATACAAACTGCAGTCAGTGACTAAAACTTTGGCTTAGTGTGATGGAATGGCCAGCACATAAAGTCAGATATTTTTGTCTTTCAACTTCTTTGAATGAACAACCCTGAGGTATAAAAATCAGCTTGTCTAATGTCTGGATGGGGGCAGCTTTTTCTGACTGAGGTTGCAATTCCAGTCAAAATTATTATTCTTCTTCATTCGAAATACATTTGGGGGCATTTGCTCTATTTGAACTATGAATAAATCTGTTACAATAGAGTAACATCCCACTGCATGCAAAGACTCTGGAGGAATTATTGTAGAAACTGAGTTGAAGACCTCTGAATCATAAAACATAAGGTTTTTCTAGTGCAAGTACCATTTAGGTCAGGGTAGCATGTCTGCTATTACCATCATGAGCAGAGGCTATCTGCTAGGGGGAGATGACAAAGCTACATGTTGCTTTGTGGAGTGCACAGTTGCCCTTAAGCATATGGTCTTCTGCCAGTGTTTGAGGAAGCTCTGCTGGACAGATAATTAGAAACTTCATGATAAAGTCTCTGGTCTTCAGGCAAAATAATCGTAAGAGTGGTGAATTAACACAAGCAGCAGAACATAAAGAAATATTTAATCGTCTAAAACAATCGACTCTGCTTTAAAGTGGGTGTTGACACTGAACAAGTAATATATTCTTTGCCAAGGGTGAAGTAATATATTCTTTGCCAAGGAAGACTGTAATACTGCCATTTATCGTGCCACAGACAGAGAGAAATGTGCATCTCTTCTTTGGAAAAAAGTGGTTCTCCACTTACTGGGATAATAATGTTTGTGAAAGTTGGAGTCAACAGTAGGAAGAGATGTTCCAAGTTTGTTCATGATGCATGGTTTGTAAAACATTTGCTTTTGTTTATGGGATTGACTTCAGAGTCTTAAATCTTAGGCACATATGTTTCTTTCTCCTCTTCTTAATAGAAAAGGTGAATAAGAGACAGTAAATGCACAATTGCTTAATGAGTGCTAATGAGTAAATGAGTGTTTCTCTCATCAGTATAGTAATCTTTCTCTAAAGCTCTGTGTGCACCACTGATAACTGAAGTTACTGTTGCTTTCTAATGAAAAGTGTCCTCAGTTTCTTACTTTGTCATAAGAAGGAAGGAAATATTGTCACAGTGTCTAATAAAATGAATTATCTACTCTTTGCTGAAGAACAGAAATAAGGAATTTGTGAAATATTTGCCTTTCTTCTTGCAAGATTTACTTCTTGCGATTGTATGCAAATAGCATTCAAAATATACCACTTGCAATAAGCTGACCACCACTGCATCTCTGGCTGCAGTTTACACCACCCTTTTGGCTGAGCATGTTCTAGTTTAAATGAAAAATCCATCTGCACATTTTGGTTACGTCTGGGCTTGTGTATAAGGAACTTGGGTGTTTCTGTGCCATTGGTAAAGTTGCTCCCTCATACTCCTTGAAAGCAAAGAGGAGGGAAATCAACTTCTCTTAAAAATTCTGGCTGGAAAAAGTAAAACTTTAAAAGATGGATGTGGGAGTAGATACTGTGAGAAAAAACTTAATGGAATAATATGAAAGTGAACAGAGTTCATAAGGAAGGGAGAATATGTCCTTGCTGCTTTGCATAGGCATCTCCTCACCCAGTAATAGATAGTTAACTGCTTAGCAATAGGGAGGACAGCAACGGTCTGTGACTGCGGCTATGATAATAAATGCAAAGGAAAACACTTAAGGAAGATGTCAAGTGTTTACTATGCCTTGAATAAATAAGCCCTGGTTTTAAATAGCTGCTTGTTAAATGAATTTTTCTCATTTTATGACTTAAGCGAATTGGTATTCCTGCTGGCAGAGAGATGAGAACTACTGAATTTAATTACATGGTTTAAGAAATAGGTCTTGTCTCTTTCATATTGGAGTGTTTTAAGGGCTGGATGTGATATGTTGCCTCAATTCCTATATAGAAAATGTAAAAAACCTGAAACATAGAAAAAAATAAGACAAGGATTATAATTTGGATTCACACAGAACACTATTTTCAATAATTAATTTATAGTGTGAATATTTAGGAAATTACTGGGTGTAAAATGGACTCATATGGCACTTCTTCTCCTTTATCTTAAATGAAACAGTTCAACATAATTCGTCTATATAAATTCCAAAATGAGCACTGATATCTTTATATTGGAATATTCTATATGGTTTCCTTTTAGGATGCAAGTTTCTCCATAAATTTCATTAAATACTCTCTGATTTCAGAGATTCCTAGTACGGCACCTCTTACAGTGCATTTTCCTGAGTGTTAGCACCTAAATAAAAAAAAAGGGATATTTAAACCACAGTTTAAAATGTAAACATTCAATTCCCTGTGCCTAAAGGTTGTGTAACTGCATAAAAAATGTAGCAAGATCTAGAGACATATTGGTCACCTCAGCCCCTGGGGAGCAATTTCCAGGCACACAGAGGTCAAGGTCATCAGGAAAGTTTTCAGTACCAGCTCCCACAAAAGCCTCAAAGAGAAGATGATGAGTTAGATGATCAGACTGTGATGGTGGATTGAAAACTTGATAGCAGGGCTCTGAGGAGTGGTGATCACCAGAACGAAGTCTAGTTGGGAGCCAGCAGTGCACCCCAGAAGCCAATATTGGATCAAACCCTATTAAACTCTCCATTAATGATATGGATGACAGGGAGGAGTGCACCCTCAGCACAACTTGGGCCTCTGTGTTGAGTTCTGGGCTCCCCAGTACAAGAGATATATGTATGGATTTACAGAGGGAAGTCTGGCTAATAAGGTGAGTTGCTTACAAAAGCAATCTTTTAAAGGAAAAGAGTTGGTGTTTCAGGGAATGAAGATCAGACCCAGGCCAGGGGGTTTCGTGAAACACTAAGAAAAGGGGCTGGACAGAGTCACAGGAAAGAGACAGATTTATTAGACAAGATTAAGCGGAATTCTTAAGAAACCCCTCAACTACCAAAAATCAGTAACAGAAAATGAACCGTTAAGAATTAGAAATACAAAATGAACCAAGCACACAGAATGGGTCTCTGGGAAGTAATTGCTCAGCAGCTCAGGGCAGTGCAGCTACTCTTCATTGTCAATGAGTGGCCCATGGGGGCAGAGGCTGCCAGCGCCTCTGGTGCTCAAAGATTCAACTTTACTGTCCTCTGGTTCCCCTTTCTCAGACACTGCCTATTGTGCCTTCTTGAAAGTTGGCCTTAAGTCCTGCCTTTGTAAATTTTTGCCTTCCATCCTACTCTGCTGCTGCGCTGTGGGTGCTCAAGGGGTGAGTAAGAGCTCCTGGTGAGCAGCTTTGAGCAAGAAGCAATCAGCAGCACTGCCAAACTGCACAGGTGGCACCAGGCTGAACCCATCACATTTATAAAGAGCTGCACTTGGCAGGAGCAGGTGCTGCGCTGGCAGGGACTCCGTGTCAAATTTAATTTACTGGATGATCTGGCTCGGCAAACATTCAGCATAGATGCTTGCTCCTGCCTAATGTTAAGTAGCTGAGTAAACGCAGTAGAAGATCTCCACAAGTGTTAAACAGCTGCTGAAAAACACAAGGTCTTGAAATACACAAATGTACAAGAAGTATTTTTACTTGTTTGACTGCTAATATGCCTAATTTGTACATTATCTTAAAGCAATATTTCTTCCAGATTACCCAGGAGCTTGAAAATTCCTCAAACGTCTTTGTATATATTCACCAAAAGTCAATTTGTAAAGAAAATTTTAAGTGTGAGCCTCAAAGCCGAGAGTTTTAACAAGGTTTCAGAGATTTCCATGTTACTACTTTCCAGGAGATTTCTCTCCCTCAAAAGCAAAATCTGCTCCCAAGTGTCCTATAAGTTAATTTTTTAAAAAATGTCTTATTTTTTATATTACTAAATATATCGTCCCTCCTCCAGTTGCATTTTCAGTGAAATAGACCTTGATATGAGAGCTAAGGGTCAAATACCATTATTAAATCAAACCAATGCTTTGAAGAGAACTTGAGGATGGTGAAGGGGATACAAAGTTACAACAGTTCTGGGTTTAAATAGTTAATTTAAACAGCTTTGATAGCCTTCTCCTTCTTCCAGCTCTTGTCATTTTTGAAGAGTGACATTTAAGTATGAGTATTGTTAAAAAAACACCACTTGTATTGTTAAAAATCGTTGATTTCTATTTTAGTAGCTCTTGTATAAGAAGAGTATTTCATCTATTATATCAGTGTAGGAAAATTTCAGTGTTATAGATTGGGATGTAACTCTCCATGTTTGTCAGATAATTGCAATGATGATATTTAAAATACATCGCAAAGCTGATAAAAGAGACATTTTTAGACTTTATGCTACAATCAGGATAGCAACTTCTCCTGTATCTGGCTATTGTAGCACTTGTTAATGAGACAGCCCTTGAACAGTTGAAGTGGATTTTTGGCAGTTCATGTGTGAATGTGGGGACACATTCTCTTCCAATCTCCTCCTGAATAGCAGTAATAACAATAGGAATAACAATAATTTAAGCACTTCCTTTATACTTTTTGCTACTTTTTTAATGCCTTGAAAAGAATGTTTAGAGTAATACAGTTTAATGTCATGAATATTTTTCATTAATAATTTTTCATTAATAATTTATGGTTAAGTAACTGCTTAACCTGCCTAGGTATTTTGCTGTGGATAATTGGAAAATTTAGTGTCATGATTATTGAAGTAAATTATTAGATGAGATTTTTTTCCAGTGTAAATGTGACACTTCATGAAGAGAAGATTGAGAATCAAGGTGTTATATCATGCTGATATTCTTTGAAATATAACAAATTAGAGTTAAGTTGGTTTAAGTCTGACTTTATTTTTGTTAAAGTAGATCCTCGGTTCGTCATCCTTAACATTAATGTAACTTTTGCCTGCAACACGATGTGCTTGGTCCTATTATCCACTACAGACCCATTTAACAATTAAGATACTCCCAGTCGAGTATAATTGGCAAAATTATTTGGTTTTACTGCTGTCCCCTTTGTAGTCATGCTTCTGGTGGTCTGTAATAAATGGCTGTTAAAATTTCAATAATCAAGTTATTGATATCAATAATCAGCTTTTTCTATTTGTATGGAATGTTTAACACAGACTGTATTAAGGAAAGAAGCAAATTTTTAGACACATTACTACTTTTACCCCTGGCATTAGCAAGTAAAACAGCTCTAAGGCCTTAAAAAAAGTCAGTAGTTTAATTTACTTTCCATGTCCGTGTAATTTTCAGTCATATTTAGGGTTTGGGGTTTTTTCACCATTACATAAGATGCCAAACTGTTGCAGATTCCTGCTTTGTCAGGAGTTTCTTTGGTTAACTATTAACCAAACTATTTAGTCAGTATGAGAGACTGAGATGTTAATGGTTGATGGCTCAAACACTTGTTGATTTGTGGAGGTGGCAGAGTGCTCTGCTGTGGCTGTTTGCCACCCCCTGAGTGGGAGGAAGTGAATTTTTGGGTGTGCAGTGGCAAAGCCTCTGGTCTGAATGAGACAGAGGGGGTGAGCACCCACCACAGGAGGCTCTGGGTTCTGAGCCAGATAAGGGAGAATGTTGATAAGAAGCGGTTCTTTCGGAGTCAGGATGATGCTTTTTATCATTCCACTTGTCCTCTTTTACAAAACTCAGTTGTAAAACTGCCCACCTGGCCCCTCCCCTGGGAAGGTCACATTCACACAGGACAGGATATTCACATTCCCACCTGAGGGTACTCATCACTGAGGGTATTCATCCCTTCTGATGGGGCATAACTAGCTCAACTATGCTGGCATGAGAGGCAGCTGTCATGCCTTAGGAGGGGCCATAAACTATCAAAGACCCCCAAAGTCAGAGTCTGTCTTATTTTTTTTATTAGTAAATATATTGTCCCTGACAGACTGATTCTTGAGGCCTTCCACCGGAGGTCTGCACATGATCCACAGTATTGCAACAGATCCAGAGTCCTTTGCAAAAGTAAAAGTGTAAAAAACCACCCCCAGGGAAGATGCTTGGGTGCTCCCACATATACCTGTATATGTGAATGTATATTAACCCCTTGAATTATATGTTTTGGTGGCTTTCCCTCAGCCATGGTGGATCAAGACGGCAACCATCACTTTGACCAAAACCTCATTACTGGATCCAAAGGTGGTGATATCTTTCTACTCTTATCTTTTCTTTCTCTTCCTTTCTTTTCTGTCCCCAACACAAGAAGGATGTGGACCTGTTCGAGTGAGTTCAGAGAAAGACCTTGGAGGGGATCAGAGGGCTGGAGCACCTCTGCTCTGAAGACAGGATGACAGAGTTTAGGCTGTTCAGCAAAACAGCGGAACTGACAGAGGGGTTATTTACAGTGACAGTATTATTTATTGTGACATCTGCTTGGAAAAATGAAAAAACCTCAAACTTCTGGTCTCATATTCAGATAGTTTCTTGTTGTGTTCCTCATAAGTACTGTAGAACTCTGCAGTTCCATTCTTTTGTTGTTGTTGTTCTTTCCTTTTTCACATATTTCACTTTTACAGCATGCTGTGCAAAAATTGTAGCTTCTTAGAAACATGTTATGCAAGAACAACACAAGGAGGTTATTTGTAAACACCTGAAAAACTGAAGATCTTGTCTCGACTAGACAAACACTTGCAAACATCATGTTTGCAATATTTTTTAGAATATAATTCTGTCCTTGTTTTGGCTGGAATAGAGTAAATTTTCCTCCTAGCTGCTATAGTGCTGTCTTTTGAATTCAGTTGAGACTAATGTTGATAACCCACTGATGTTTTGGTTGTTGCTAACTGGTTCTTACCCTAAGTAAAGGACTTTTCAATGTTTCATGCTCTGCAACTAAGGAAATGCACAAGAAGCTGAAAGGGAACATAACCACAGCAACCAGTCCAAACTAGCAAAAGATGTATTCCATACCACAGAATGCCATGCTCAATACATAAACTGGGGGGAGTTGGCCAGGAGATGCCAGCTGCTGCTGAGGAACAGACTGAACATCAATCCACTGATTGGAGGGCATGAGCAATTCCTTATTTCTTTTAGATTTTATTTCTCTCTCCCTCTCTGCTTTTCATTATTCTTATTTTAGTCTTCTTATTTTTTTTTTTTCAATTATCAGACTGTTCTTATCTCAACCGTGAATTTTGCTGCTTTTTTTTTCAGTTCTCCTCCCTGCGGTGTCAGAGCGGTGAGTGAGAAGCTGCATGGAGTTAAGTTGCCAGCTGGGGTTAAACCACAAGGGATTCTCTCTTTATCACATAGCTTAAGAATCTTAGGGAAACTGACTTGAAGTAAATTGTCAATGCTCTGCAGATATTTTTACACATGACTACACAGACTTTATAGACATTTTGAGAAATTGAATTCTTTTAATGTGATCAGAGGAATAAATAATCAGATAAAGCAGAATCTTGCATTTAGATGATGGTATGTTTGGTCATATTTTGTTTTCTGTTTATTAAACTTTTTATATCACCTAAAATATTGTCACATTGTTATATGAATAGTTTATGTAGCTGAGATAGAAAAGATGCTAGTTTAAAAAAAAAAAAGGTTAGGGACTGCTGTAAGGACCTGAGTCCAAAGTCTGTGCTACTTAATAATTGATATATTACTGCTACATGTTATTAAGGCTTGATGTATTTGCTGTTGGGCTGTATGGAAAATGATCCTTATGTTTGTATTAGATCTGTAACAGGTTCAGTCACCTTTGTGAGTTAATAGAGAGAGGTGAAAACAGAACAAAGCTCTTTTTTTTGTTTTAAACTTAATATCTTCTATGAAATCTTTCACCTCTACTGTTTCCATGGGCTGTTTCTGCCTTCCTAAAGGAAAGATGCTATAGTAGGTGTAAAATATACAGACACATCCTTTCTCCACTCCTCTCCCACCTTTTGTCAGTGGAAGCTACAGGAAGAAGCTCTCTTGACTTTCTGAAATGGAAATGTGCTGTTATGTAGAGGCACTGAGTAGCACCGTTTCTTCTTCAGTGCTCTCAGGTGCACTGAGAGGAAGTCAGCTGAAAAGACAAAAGTTTCAAAGTTTGAGTATAAGTCTGGGTTTTCCGGAGGAACTATGGAATGTTATGAAGAAGAGCTCAGTGTCAAAACCTATATGCCATGTTCCTCTTTTACAAGTGATGTATTATCTGAAACAAGCATAGCAGGAAGGACCTCTGGATACCTCTTTCTCAAAGTTTCTCAGCTCTATCACACTGAAAAAGTTCTCTTTCAAGGCTTTCCAAAGAATGAGACATTATGTAATCACTTTAAGATGTGAGTCATTGCTGTAGATTACCTTTGATTTGTTTCTTACAGGTTTCTCAGGACTTCCTAATTATCTGTGTACCTGATTATTTTCAGGGGTGGAAACATAATAAACTGTGTTTTCCAAAATTGTTTCAAATTACTAAGAAGCTTCTGCCCAGACGTGATACATACATAGAGATGTATATATCTGCCTCTCTGAAAAACAAGGGTAAAAATTATATTCGGTCAAAGAAACAAAGGAAATCTTATGATCCTACTTAATGGCAACTTCAAGCTATAAGTGTTGAATTCTCAGATTATATTAATGGGTTTTTGGTTCAAGTTTCATTGAAAGTTCGAAATGAAAGGTTTTTTTTTACTTTAGTTTTAAAAGGTAATTTTACCTTCCTTTTTCAGGGATTTCCCATTGACGGCATCCCTCAAAAATATTCTCACAAAACGTAGTTATCTAAAAAATTCCGACCTCTGGGATTGGGCTGTTTCTGCAGTTTTTCCAAAATTAAAAGCAGTTGAAGAAAGAGTTTATAAAAATGAAAAAGTTACAAATTATTTTACATTGTGAAATTCCTAAGAAACTTTGTTTGAATTTCTTTCTTGAGCAAGATATATGTTAAAAATATAGCTGTTTTATCAGATATGACTAGCAAAGGACAATTTAAAGTTGTGCCTAACCAGTAATTTAGAAAGGAAGAACTCTCCCTTAAATGATTTCTCACTCATATTTCTTTCTACTGTAAAACAGTCTACCAAATTTTTCATGAGAAGGTCTTAATAAAAAGCCAAGGGAAAAGTTTAAGAAAAGTGGGGTGTCACTGCTTGGGGTTCACTTTGCCTCAGTCTCAGGAGTTCTTTTCTTCTGGATTTTACATTAAAAGACAGGAGGCACTGAGGTTTTTTTCTAATTTGATGTTTATTAATTCTTATCTAAGGCACGGCTGCACAGAATGTACCCTCTAGATATAAGGTGTAAAAGATGGCTGCAGGTTCTAACTTCCAAGGGCTTTTAAAGCCCAAACTATGCAATTATCAAATGCCAACTAATTTATTTTTACTTATAATCCAGTAACCATTCATCTACAAGCTGCATTGCGGAATTTTTACACCAATATCTAAAAGCTTACGTTTGTGAAGAAGAAAGGAAAAAAAAAGAAGAAACCAACACCCAAATCCTCCATCTTGTTACTAAATCCCATAAACCTAATTTTCTATATCTCTACATATTTCACCCAGTGACATAACAAATTTCTTTTTAACTACACAGCAACAACTTCAGCGCTATCACATAATAAAGGGATTTTTTTCCAAGGTCTCAATGCAGTGTGTCTCTGGGGATCATTTTCTGGACTCGGTGTTCAAACAGTGGGGAATCTGTATCTTGAATAAAAGAGGTTTGCTTGCTAATCCTGCAACATATTAGTGACAAATATGAGGAAAAGAAACTAGGACTTCCAAAGTTAATTTTATTTGTTTAGGTTTTTTTTTTTTTTTTTGTTCTCACTGTTAAGATTATTTTCTATTGAAATGTGAAGATCCAAGAAGCTACAAAATCAGTCCTTTACACCTCTTTATTAAATTAAGAAACATAGTGAAAAAAGTAGGAGAAAAATATCCAGATGTTGTGGTAGGAGCATGCTATTGTCCGGAGGAAGCACCTTCATTATAAGCATTAGGAACTCTGGCCTGCATGCCTTCAGTGAACATTCAATTTGGGTAAAAAAATATCTGAAAACTACTATTTTATATTCTTCTTTTCTTTTTATTTTCTGTTTTCACATGAACTATGCTCATCCAAGATTAACATCTTATGCCATTGCTAGAAGATAATGAGTTCCTACGGGAACCAGATGTGGACTGGTATAAACCAATGCCCAGACTGTTTGTGTTTTACACACAAGACAAAACAGTATCAACCTTTTCTGTCTACCCAATATAGAGCTGCTAAGTACTCACAAAGCAGAGTGAGTTGCAATTAAATCTATTTACCAAAATCAGGCTTGTTACAACTCATGGATTTGTTTTGAGTAGTGCTATTGACATTACTTTTTGCATAGTTGTACTTGCAATTTCCTTTCTAATTAACTGCTATTTTTAAAAAGCAATCACTCATGCTAAGAGAGGAAACCCTTGTTTTTATAAAAACCTTCTGTCAGTAGGGGTGACTTCCTGAATATAATGTGCAGAGTAATTTCATTGCATTTAATAACTGTTATCATGGAAAATAATTGCATTGACACAGGAAATCCAAAGAAAGTATCCTAATTGTTGAAAAAGGAAAATGACAGATTACTAACCCTGGAACACAGGCATAGAAGAGCAAATAGGACACTAACCTGAGAAGCCTAGATTTTGTTCTTGGTTGGGGTACATTTTTCTCATTATCTTTTTTTCACTGCTCACTTGTGTAAAATTTAATTTCCTGGGATGATGTAACATTCATTACTTAGAGGACTTTTACAGCATTTTGGGTGAGAACCTTTAGATACTAGCCCTGTTGATTGCCTCTTTTCCCCACGCTAGATTAATTTAAAAAAAATTCTTAATAAATGTCTTCTGCAACTAAATGTTCCTGCTTTGTTTTTTAGCAAATAATTACTTTATTTCTTTATCTTGATGCATATGTTTAACACCTGGTGCTTTTGCATATACTCTACCAAGGTATATGCAGAGTTATATGTATTTTGTTTCTGTGCAAAAGCCTGATGTTATCAGAATTCATTCAATCAGTGAACTGCAAAATCTCTTTTATGCTGCTGATTATCTATATTTTTGAATGTTGCTTTCTGATGATGAGAAACAGTTTGTTTGACACTATTTGTTCTGAACCATAAATGGTCAGGAGGAAAATAGTCATGTTTTTTTCTCTCTTCTCCAGCAACAGGTAGTGTACTTGGAGTTCATCAGAATCTAAACTCAACTGCTTCAGCTGTGTTTTTCCTTTGCACTTTAAAACACAGTAATTTAATCAAGAAAGAGTGAAGAGATTTTAAAACAAACAAAAGCAGTATTTATCCAATTCCTTTTTGGTAGGGATGGGACCTAATCTTTGATTAATCTTTTTTTAACTCTGTTTTACTGGTTTTTTTGAATTTAGTTTTCCTTTTTGAATCTGACATCCATGGAACCTATGTATACTTATCTCTGCATGACTGTATATCATACTGCATTACAAAAATGAAAGAAAAGTATTTTGTCACCATCGAGAAAAAAGCCATATGCCTCTTCAGTTTCCCAAATCTGTAGTAATTTCCTTTCATGTTGTAATATTTCTTTTCCCACAGCAAATAGTTTGCTTTCTTACCAATAAATTTAGGAGAAGAATAGAAGGAACGATGCAAGAATAGAAATTAAATTTTGCCGAACTTAAGCTGTATATGTTATATGTTGATATTAATATTATGTAAGGACTTTTCTGATTTAGTGCACTAAATTATTCACTTGAAATGTATCATTACAGTTTTAGTTTTAAGAAATACCCACTGCCAGTAATATTCGGTATCAAGAATATCATTAGCGTCAGATATTTTGTTCTTACATTGAACACGTGGTTTGTGATTCAAAATGTGAGACTTCAATAGATCAACTTTCTACTTATAGCTGTTTCAGAAATTTTGTGTGATTTTTAGCAAACATTGCCACCTTTCCATGACTCTTTTTTTTTCCTACATACAATAAAGTACTTTCAAGTGGTAAGGAGTAAATAAAACCACCATGTGTATACTATCCACAAAAGGTGTAGGAACCTCTAATCTTTCCAGGCTGTCACAAAAATTGATCCACCTGAGTCTCCAAACACTACAGGGTTAAAAGATGTTTCAAAGACTGATAAATTACATCTTAGCCCTGCACTTTCTGGGTCCCTTTTAGCTCTGGTTTAAGTGTACCTAAACAAGAGGAAGGTACACAGAAAAATGAGAAATCAAAAAGAAAATTTGGAACCAGTATCAGCCTCAGGTGGAAATACTGAATTCAGAACATAATAATTGCCTTTTTCCTGTTCTTTTTCATGTAAATATATTCATACATATGTATATACACATTTTTATAGACACATAAGATATGAGTTTAGAATGCAAGGATACTTTTAGGAACCTATAACAGAATTGCTCATTATGATCAGATAAATAGCAACTATTAAGACGACTGTAGTAATGTTTAGTGAAATTGTTTACTCTGCTAAACTATTGTGATAGCTATATTTTTAATTTCTCTATGGATTTTCTTCTAGTGCTTTCTGTCATTAAATATGTAAGCTGTGTATTCATAGGTTGGTTGGTCCACATTGACTTCACATTCCTGGACCATCACTTTTATTTTTAACAAAAGTATGAAGAGTTGCCAGGATGCCTCTTTTCAGGGGAAAGGAGAAGTTGAAGGAATTCTATTTCCACATAGAGTTAGTAGACCAAATCTTAAAGGGCAAAGAGATTTCTTTCAAAATATGCTTTGTCATACTAGGCCGGTCTCTGTGGCCTTTAAGAGAAATCCTATCTCCACAGAATATTAATTGTTAAAATACCACCCACAGGGCAAAAGTGCTTTGTAGGCATTGCTTTTTGTGAGTTTAAATTTTTATGTAATGGATATAATAAATGTTGTCATAAAGAAACTTGTTTTGTTTACAAGGCTATACCATTACATATTCCAGCTAAGATGCTCAGAAAGTGTTTGGAAATATTTTCTCTTATTCTGAAAAAATTTCCTTTTCATTTAATTAAAGTGTGTGTGCAATTCTATGCATGGATTACTGTATGTTCATCATCAGCTAGGCCATACAACAACAAAGAATCCTTTGTGTCCCCCATCCAAACAATTTTGATCAAACAGGCAAATCAAATGTATCATTTGGCTATCTCAATTTATATTATTTAATGTGAATATGCTTCAGATAAAGAAGATAAGCCTGTTTCTAAAAGCATCCAAATATGAGAACTGAAGTGCAAATCTGTAATTTCGCTTTTCATTATATGTGTGAACAAGACTTACAACAGAAGTAGCCAAAGAACCAAGTGTTAACATTTCAGCAAAATAGTGTTTAAATTCCCATGAACCAAATGGGAAAGGCAAGCCTACATCAGCTTTCCAGGTTCTGCAGTGTTGAATTACAAAATCTTTCATGTCAAATCTCCATTGTCCTGCTTTACTTCATACAGCAAAGTTCCAGTCCCAAACACTATTTAATATCCTGTTCTTTAAAAAAAAGTAGTTAAAATTCCTAGATCTTGGAATGCCTTTAGGAAACATAAGATTGTTTTGGACTATACCGGATAATGTTAGTTCTTGACAAGGGCTGTATAATTTTGCACTTCGATATATGAAAACATGGTTATAATAGAAGTTCTATAGAGGCTTTTTATATCCTGTTTCACTGTTATTTGCCTTAAAACAACTGTTTACCAAAGTGACTTCTCTATGAGAATTACACCTTTCCTATCAATGAGATTTTTCCTTCCTGGCCGAAAGCCAGATGTGCTCATAAAAATCTCTTTAAAAGTTACAGTTAACTGCCAGCAGCCATGAAATAACTCACAACCCTTTCAACAAAAATATTACAATGTATTTCTCCTCTAATTTGAAAAAAGAATTATGTTTAATTCTATTTTGCATGTAACCTAAGAAAGAATAAGTGACTCTGCATGAGTGTTTCCTGTCACACTGAAGCACCTAGGGGCTAAATTCACCTACTGATAGGCAGTTGCAGACTGATGGCCTGCGTAATTGCTCATACTAAATAGCCAGGTTTATAGTACAGATGTAAGAGATTTCCATCAGAGAAATATATATGGAAGCTTTAGAAGGGTTTGTAAACAGTCACCATCAATTATTGAAAGCCCTTACCTGATATAGAGGTGTTATATCTATTTGAGGTGAGAGAACAGGGTTGAGCAGCTTTTATATGACATGCACAAAAGGCTGCGTGGAAGACTTTGTCTGTGTTTATGAGACCTGAAGTGTTGCTCAGTGTGTACTTTACATCTTAGCACTACATTTGTCAGAGTCTTTTAGAGTTAGAGGAGAGGTAATAACCCACACTGTTAATAATCCGAAAAAATAATGCCAAAGGGGAAGGCACAGAAAGTTAAGCTTCCCTTTGAGACCAGAGACATGAGGATTCCCAAACTCATAGATTTACAACCTTCCATTTCTTCTCCTAATTATTTGCTTGTTATGCTTGTTCAAATCTTTGAAAAACTCAGTTATTTTTACTAAGTATCTTGCATAATTTTATCTTCTTGTTTGGTACAAATGCATAAGACATCTGTTTTTCCACTTCATTAAAGAAGCCACATCTAATGAAGTCTGCTGTTGTATGTATATATTGCAAAAGCTTTTAACAGACTTAAGAATGCCTGTGAAGTTCCAGCATTCTTCAGCACCTGGATAACACGATGACAACCTGTTTTTCATGTTGTTCACCATGGATACAGTTAAAAACCTGTGGTGGATTGACCCTGGCTGGACATCTCACAATGGCCTTCACCATGGGATGCAGGAGAACCTCTGCTCTGGCACTTGGAGCACCTCCTCCCTCTCCTTCTTCACTAACTTTAGTATCTGTAGTTTCTCTCACATATTCTCACTCCTCTCTCTGTCTGCAATTCCTGGTGTGCAGGTCTTTCTTTTCCCCTTTTAAATATGCTACCCCAGAGGTTCCACCACTGTCACCGATGGTCTCAGCCTTGGCCAGTGGCAAAATTGTCTCGGGTTTGGCTGGCGTTGGGTCTATCAGACATGGGAGAAGGTTTTGACAGTTTCTCGGAGAGGCCACCTGGTAGCCATCCCTGCTGCTAAAACTTTTCCATACAAACCCAATGCAAAAGAAAAACATTTTCAAGAAAATTTTAGAAAAGGATTAGGCTGCACATGCAAGTGGGATGATGTGGGATAACTGCACATAATTTGTGATGTCATCTTGTGGAAGAAATAATTTAATCATCACTGTGTTTGTCCTTGAAAAGTGCTTGTTGCACAAGGCAAAAAAAAAAAATCTGAGTATCTTTGCCAAGTTAGAAGTGTTACGAATGTTCCTATGTAGAATAATTTCTTCTATACTTATTTTTTTATATAAGACACTGTTGCTAGCAATCTATTGTCTTTCTACAGGCACAAACACAGAGTACTTCTTGTTTTGTCACCTACATTTCAAGTGTTCTCTGGTATTATCTGTTCTGTGCTTTCACAATAATTTCTGTTTGCTATGCACAGATATATATTGCCTTGATATATTTCCTTAACTTGTGTTGCTGTACCTTCTTTGATGTATTTCTCACCTGCCTCCCTTCTGGACTTTTACATTGTGGTATGCATGACAGTTTGAACTGGTTTTATTTGTGTATTTCAGTGAATGTAGACTTTGCCTTATATTTGGAGTAATTTTTAGAGAAAATATCCTTTCAGGTTAAAAGAAGATAACTTTGATCCAAGATTTCGATTTGTGTGAAGTGGCTTTGGTGATCCACAGGGTTTAAATAGTCTGCTCTTTTTTTTTTTTAATGTTTTATTATTAACTAGTTAAGAATGTTGAGAATTTCTGAAATTATTTATCATGTATGTTCTAGCACATTCCTCTTCTATTCAGTTTGCTTTCTAGATATATACAGAAACAAAACTCACTAGTGCTTAGTCTTTACTGACAACTTCTCCTTTTTTAATACCCTAGATAAACTATTAATTTGAATTAGAATTTGTTTTTCTTTGTTATGATTAGTGATGGTGTAGTTATTGTAGAATTCAAGAATGTTTTTGCTTCTTCTGGTTCCTCTTATACAAACTAAACAAAACTAGAGAAAGGAAAAAGAATTGTGCTTACTTCATACCTCAGTTATTAAGAAGGCTTACAAATTATGTTTAGTAACTTTGAGTTTTGTTTTGCCAAACAATTTCAGCAGAGAAACTGATTATCGTGTCTAATGTCATAAGAACTTGTACAAATGTTGCAGTCTTGCAAAGGTATTTTGCATTACCTCATACAAATTATTATTATTGGCAACTGGTTAATTTATTTCAAGATGATTAGCTGCTAGGTGTATTAACATTCCAGTTAGATCTCTGTTGCTGATGTGGAGATTTAGTTTCATACTTTTTCTTAATGATATAGTGATATAGTGATACATAGAGTCTTAGAATGACTACAATTCCAATTTTCTGTTAATTTGATTCTGGTGTATTTAGGGATTGTCATGTGATAGGTATGACTAAGTGTAATAATTCAATTTGTTCTTAGATATACAGGTCTGTTTCTAAGCTGGGAAGGTTCAAACTCTATTAAAGATAAGAAAAAAGATTTTAAGAAAAAGAATTTAAGAACTCACTGCTTTGTGAGTTATCTCTGTGGGTCACCAGTTACTTTACTGAAATATTTGTTTTCTGTTAGGTAGAAACATGAGTATTCAATAGCACTTTTGCATGTGTTTCTATCTTTGTGTCCTGAAGTGTGTGTAATCAAGCACAGATGAAACGTCTCAAGCTTCTTAGAGTTACCGCTCAGGTAACAATCCTCACTTTTTACTAGAGCTGTTTAACTGATGTGAAAATCAAAGAATCCTATTTGAAAATAGTTTTATTTACTTCCTTTACTAAGGACACTACTTATCTAATTTGTCTGCTTTGTTTATAAATATTAGCTATAAAAAGCACGAGTGAATAACTTTCTTAAGGTGACAATGGAAGGAAGAAGTGCTTGTCTTTGACACCTGTTGAAAAAATACTTATTCAGAAGCTAAAAAATTTGACCTCAGTTAAAAAAAAAAAACCCAAAAACAAGAAGGAAAGGTAATTAACTATCTTACAAGAATTCTCTTTGAAATATCTACAGCTTTCAATGTATTTAGTCCATAACTATTAATTTATTGTCAAGCCCATCTTATGAGACATATTTGAATAGCAACTGCTCTAACACCTTTTAGCTGGTGGAGATTTGCCCTCCTCCCACCCACAGACAGCCAGAGTGCAAGTACAGGTTCTTGTTCTGGGGTGTATTTCATGCTCTGGTGTACCCTCTCTCGGTGCTCCTGACATTGGTAAATTGCCATCCCACGGCAGCAGAGAAGAGCCACTCAGAGGCATTTTACTGATATTATAGGGTTCTGGGGGGAATGAACCCCACTATCCTCATGATGAGTGCCACCTTTGAAAAAACGTGCATGTTCTATTGACAGTTCTTCTTTGGTGGTAGAAAATCACAGCACACAAATAAATCAAGAAGTTTCCGGCAATGGAAATATTACATCAATGAAAAAGACAGCAGCACTGAATTTCTAAACCTTTCTGTTCATCCAAGAGGAAACAATTTTCCTTATGCAACCCTTTTACTGATGGCCTATTTTAGTTCCGTGTTTCCTGCTCTAAAATGTCTGTATTTCACGGAGTTGTTCTACAGAGACAGGTTGATTTTTAATAGATGATCTGATGATGCTTCTATGAAAGCACTTCTGCTAGAAATACCTTTTTGCTTACGGTTCAGGAAAAGCTGGTACAAAATACTGCGACTTCATTCTAAATCTTATTTCACACTCTCCAGTTCCTATTCATTGTTTTTCTTATTAACTTTAGATAAGATTAAAAACATAAGCTGGAGGCACAGTATTTTCCCTGAGATTCTTCCCTATGGATGTAATTTACTAAGTTTAATAAAAGCCAAGTGTGAGAAAAAATTATCGTATGTCTTTCTGTTATCAGGTCATCAGAAATTTCTCGGAATTTAGCTTTTCCCCACTGTATGCTTCAGATACTTTTTTCAAATTTTCTGTTCTCTCTTTGTGAGTCAGAATTGGTTTGAACAGAACAGCAAAACTGCAGAAATGGACCTGAAAGTTTCCCTTAAGGGATGTTGACATCAGGTGGTAAGACCAAGTGTGTCCCAGAGTTGCCAAGGAACAGCATAACACTTGCTTGTGCAGGAGGTTGATGCATGTATTTGACAGAGAAGGCAGAATTTTACTGCTCTACACAGGGTGCTGTGGGCAAATTGGCACACTGTGAATTCACTCTGTGTGATCATTAAGGCAGGTCTCTGTTGTGCAGTATTGCTCTTCTCCAAAGGAGCACTCTCTCAGGAGCACACGCAGCCAATGTCAGCAACCTCTCTGTACTTCTGTTCCCTTTTGTCTTGCTCACACTGGCAAATTTTTCCTAAGCTTTCTCCCACTGACAGCCTGGAAGCATGATTAGAAAGATACTGCCTAGGCTCATGCATTGGACTAGTGTAGCTCAAAGACCATCCTCTTCCTCATTTTCTCATCCTCCAAAGTAAATCTAGGCCATTTCAGACACAGCTTGCAAAAAGTACCTTCATCAAAAAGGTATTTGAAAATTCAGAAAAAAATCCCAAAACATCATTAGATGTCATATGCAGCCTATTATCCGGATAAGAGTCTCTATTTGTGTTAGTCTCACAATATCTATGTGACTATCTATCTTTCAAAAAACCCCTGCTGTCATGTGCGTGTCCCTCTTTGTCGAGACTATCTTTTCTACCTTCCAGAAAGTAATGAAGGCTCATGAGGAGCCTCTTTGCAGTAGTTAGGAATTTCTATTTCACAGCCTCAGGTAGTCTCAACACAATTGTACCAAATACATGAACAACAAAAGGGGTTTTGTTTGCTTGTTTTCCCTTTGGAGAGCACCAGTTCTTCTTTTCTAACATGGTCTTTTTTGTGTCTGTCAGTATCTTAACAAAATGTACACTTTCTTTAGGAGGTTTTTTTTCCAAAAGATGCAAAATACTTTGTAGGAGTAATTTGTTTATGTATACCAAGCAATTAGTTTAATGCTGCTTCTATACTCAAATCTGATCAAAGGACTAGTTTTGGGTGTTCCTTATTTTATTAAATAGCTATTTAAACCTTCCCCTTTTTTGGTTATATACAGTTTTATTATTCTTGCAGCATTTATTTTCCTGGCTATTAGCTGAACACTTTTGTGCTGGCAGCCAAAGATTACTGGATTATGGGAACAGAGAAGTGAAAAAAACCTTCTGAAAAAGTCTTGAACAACGAAATTGTAAATAGTTTTCATAAACTGAACAACTTTCAAATTAGAAATACGCTTTTAGACTCACTCTTCTTGATGGGAAGGTGATGTAAAAACTCCCATGTCTATTATTAAACCAAACCTACCAATGCCTATTTGTTCCAATCTTGCCTTTAAGTGTAGACAAGTGCTTCATACTGTGTCCTGTCTCCTGATAAGGAATAATCATGCCTCTTTTGAAAAGCTCTGTTTCTCTCCATGTGACAATTGTAGCTGTGTGTGAGGTAGCCTGATGCCAGTGACCTGTACCAATTGCCTCTATCAGAGAGGACTGCTAGCATGACCACAAGACACAGCTCTGCACCTTCTAGTAGTGCACAAGCCCATACAGAAGTATCTAAGAGCAGAGTTTCAGTCATTTTCAGCTGTCAGCATCTCTGATCCCTGACTGCAAGCCCGTTGCTGACTGCTTGTTCCCTCTCTCATGTCAACACATGATCCATACAAACTTTTCCTACTCCCATGTGTTCAATGGCCTCATTAACTCTTACGCCTCATCAAAAGAAGCAAGAGCAAATAAGAAGGAAGAATGGGTCAGTGGGAAAGGTTTATTTGGCCCCATTGCCAGTTTATGCCGGGTTAAATTGACTGTGAAACTATGACAGTAAGACTGAAATCAACTGAGACACTAAGCTGGTTTGAGAGTCATCTGTTGCCTTCTTTTTCTCATTGTGCAAATAGAGGGGAGGGTGGGGCAATGTAACCTCCTAAATAAGAAATATGTGTTTGTTATTCTCCTTTGGTTTTTCCAGGTAGAAAAATGAGATTTTAGGTAATTTATTTGTATTTGATTTTACCTGACAGCTCACTGTTCTCTTCTGCTTAGCCAGAAGTAAAAATAAATATCACAGGATCTTCTCATCTTTTAAACCAGTTTTTTACAGTGTATTGCTAGGGATTTTGAGCCCAGATGAGCCTAAAATCAGCAAAAAATTAATCTGGATCTAGTAAATAGGGTTGAAACAATGATTTGGAAAAAAAAAATCTAGTTTATTTAATGACATTAGGTTTTTCTGTTTTATTTGTGTCTTTATTAAAATAAATTCAAAAAGCAAGGCATTCTAGTCTGATTTGTGTAAAAGCTGGCTGAAATGTTTTTCTTATTTTTTTCAGCTCATGAGTTCTGAAAAATAGTAAAATATACAGTAAAGAGAAGAAAGTGAAAAGGATCTGGGCACTACTGATCTGACAGTTCTATTGCACACTTTGTGCAAGACCCTGGCACCTTTTATTCTTTGCCTTAGTTTTTTCACCAATGAGTATTTTAAGGTTGCTTCAAGAATCATTGGCAAAGGTATCAGAAAAACCAAATTTAATGTAAGAATGAAAGCATGATGAAGTTCACTGACAAGGTTCATTCTATTACTTATTAAATGTTTACAGTGCACCAAGAAAAAACAAACCAAAATCCAAAATCAATCAATCCAAACTGAAATAAACCGCAAACTACCTATGTGGGGGCTGGGAGGGTGAGGAGTGAGGAGAAAAGGATAGGAAAGCGTAAGGATAAAAAGGAGTACAGGAGACCCTCCTGTTGAGTCACAAGGTTCGGAGTAAAGCATTGTGCTAAACTGAGCTCGGATTTGACTAAAAGTTTATGCCTAAAGGCCCAACAGCACTTAACTTAAACTTAATTTAAACTTAACAGCACTTAAAGTTAACAGTACTGAACTGATAACTGAAGCTAAACAGTTTAGCAAGAGATTCATATAGAACTTATTTTATCCCAATAGTAACTCATTTACAGGCCTGACTTACTACAAGTGTGAAGTACTTAAGAATCTAGGAGAACATTTGTGGTACATTTGCTATAGCATTTTCACACTCACGTGCACACAGAGATAAAGCATCTGTTCAAGACACATATCTGTGAAAAAGTTCCCCTCGAATTCAATGAAGTTCTCACTTCAGATGCTTTTGTGGCTTCTCAGCAGGCAAAGGGTTGAGCCTTGAGGAGTTGGGGGTATCAGCCCAAGATCCATTGTTGTCATTTGGTGATGCTCTGAGTATAGCAAACCTGAAAGTCCACTGCCTCTGAGAGGCCCCACTCAGAGGCAGAACACTGGTTTCAGCCTGCTGTGGTCCAGCACAACTTCCAGGGCTTCACTTTGGACCATTGTTTACAGGGTTGCAAGAGCGTGTGCTTTAGTCATAGTAATTTTTGATCCTGGCCACAATTCAAGTCGGTAACTTTCTCTGAAGGTTTGATAACAAAAATATTATTCCACTTGATTTGTTATTCAGGCAAGAAAAATAAGTTTCCAAGGCTGTTCATTAAAAAACAGGAGCTTGTTAGACAGCACTGGTATCTGGGAACAGACAGTGTTTCTGCTAAGATCAAGAAAAGCTTAGCCCAGGTGCTGCTCATCAAGGCTGAGGCTTAATCAGCATCTCAGATCATAGTGTGGCCTGAGGTGGTTGGTGGTGGTGGTAAAGTGCACCACCACAAGCTTCCTACCCGTTATCTTATGATATTAAGAATTTTTGCATCAATTGCTCATTCAGATTGCCTTTCCGAAGAGATGTAGTTCTAAAATTCTGAGTCTCACAACTTATGAAATGTGAAAAATCATAGCTAGGAAAACTTCCTGTGGAAACTAGAATCATAGAATATGCTGAGTTGGAAGAGACCCATCAGGGTCATCGAGTTCAACTCTTGACACTGTGTAGGACAGCCCAGGAATCACATCATGTGAGAACACTGTCCAAATACTCCTTGTTCAGGCTGATGCTGTGACCACTTCCCTGAGGAGCCTGCTGCAGTTCCTGACCACTCTCTGGGTGAAAAACCTTTTCCTGGTATCTAACTTAAATTTCCCCTGACTCAGCTTCATGTAATTTCCTCATGTCCTGACACTGGTCACAAGAGAGGAGAGATCAGTATTTGTCCCTCTGCTTCCCTTTGTGAGGATATTGAACACACCTCCTTGTCTGACAAAGAAGTAAAAAAAACCCAATTCCTTATCAAATACTTAAGATACTGATTGCCGTGACAGACAGGCTAGTGAAATTTTATTGTAGTCTTGATTTTGCAAGGGAAAAAAAAAACATAGTATAATCATGACTAAAGCTAAACTTGCCACTACCGTTAAAAAGTTGTTTATTTGGTTCAATCTCCTGTCTAAATAATGACTAATGTAAGACTCTTTATTTGCTTCATGTTGGAAAGAAGATTGAATTGCACAAGTGAAAAGAGGTTTTTAAGCTTCTTGTAAAATATTCTTTCTCAACTGAAAAACAAAACCAAAAGGAGTTTATAGAGCCTTTCTCTTCTCTTTTCCACAAGATAAAAGACCTTAAGGACTTTGTGTTGGTATTTTCCATTAAGATGACAATCGATATAATTTGCTTGTTTAGCAAGACACAAGGCAAGACAGAGGATTGCTATTTCCTGCAGCACACAAGAGCATCAGTAAGATTGTGATAATTGCTGCAAGATAAAGTGAGCCTAGTGGATTGTGTAAATTGGATGGGTTCATTTAAACTGCTTAAGAATGACAGATTTGCTGATTATTTGGATTGTTCCCTAATTTCTTTATGTTCATTGTGTGTTCATGTAAAATCTGGCATGCTTGTGTGCATTTTAACCCTCTTGCTACTGCCTTGGTAGTTTTTTCAGTGTACTTGCTTTATTATAATAAAGTTATACAGCCATGTCATAGATTAAGATACCTAATCATTAGCATATAGCCTTGGACAGGAGGTTGTCTTTGTTATCGTACTCCAAATTTGATTACAGAATGCCATTATGTGTAAGGCTTTCAACAAAAATAATATAGCGATTGATGATGGAATGTAATGGAAGCATAATCATCATCATCATCATCATCTTTGCTGACTTTACAGTACTTCACAGTATGAAGACAATTCAGAAATTTTAGGGCAAAAAATACCTGTCTTTATAGAACAATAAATAAAAAAGAAACTTCAAGATACTCCTTTGTTAGGTTTCCTGACTATAGTAACACAACCACCTATGTGTAATTTGTTTAGGATTTAGATTCAAGATCAAATGAAAATTTACCAGTGTTATTGGAAAAAAAAATACACATACATATATGCACAGTTATAGTAAAAAAAAACCTGAACTGACAGATGATCTTGAGCTACTGGACTCCTGCCCACACTCTGCAATGCATGCCCACAGTACTGTGCCAGCATGTCTTCTCATGACACTGGAGTTATCCAGATATGAAGAAATGCATTTAACTGAGTTTATGTTTTGAACTAATGCTTTGATATGTGATTTGCTTGATGAGCAGCTTTTGAACAGCACTTGCACCTAAAAAAGTAGTTTAAGTGACAAAATACTTCACTGGTCATGTGTGTGATATCTAAAGAAAGCTCTATTGTAGCATCTGTAGGATGTGTGTGTGTGGTTCAGCCTGTATTGGGAGGTTGGGACGGAGATGAGAGATCTCTTAAGTCGGTCCTAGAGCATAGGATTTATTATGAAAGGGTGTGGGTTTAAGGGACCTGCTTGGAGCTGCTAGATGCAGCCTGAAGCAGGTCAGAGAAACAGCAGAGCAAGAGCAGGAGAGAGAGTAGAAGAGGAGTGGAAACGGCAGAACAGAATAGAATTCGTGGTTGCCGTTTACAATACAATAAATCATCCTCTGTGCTAAATATTCTAATTTTCATTAACCAAACTAGAACAAGCTACAAATCCTACAACGTTTACCTACAACCTATAAGAATCATTGCATTACCATACAGCGTTATATTTTAAACCCTAAAAACTGCTTTTTGGACCCTCTGCCAAGTTGGGAGGGTCTGTTCTGACCCTTGGACTTGTCAGCAAGTAGAGGGCTTTGTTTCATCAAAGGGGCATTACCTTCAGTCGGCCATACCATTGTTTTCCAGTTGTTCAGTAACTGGAATTTGGTATCTCAAAGTTGTCTTCATTTCAATCTTGCTTATAGTTTCCATGTTCTCAGCATCTTTTGCCAGGTGATCATATTTATAAGGCTTTCTTATTTCATCTTCCCCAACACTCTATCAGAACAGAACTCATCAGCTTTTAAAAAAAACAGTGTGACATTCAGGTTACTTGCACAGAATGAAGATTTCTATCGAGTTTTATAGTTTTGCAAAAGCAGCAGTCATCCAGAAGCATTTAGGGCCAAATTCACAGATGAAAGTTTCCCATTACATGTAACACCTTAGAACCATAGAATCATAGAAAAGTTGGGGGTGTTGAAGGGACTTTTAAAGATTTTGATGAGGATACCTCCTGGTGTGTCATGGAGGCATAGTATGCATTTGAGACCCTATTAAGACTCTTGAGGGTAGCACATGCTAACTCGCTTGGCAAAACTATTCGTTTTCAGAAATGTCACAATTTCTCTTCAGTCCAGGAGAGCTCTAGAGCCACATTTTAACTTGCCTTTACGTATGCAGGAATGCATGTGTATGCAAAACCATTTCGGTGTGATTCCTTTCTTTCTGTAGTGGGTTCAGTTCGTTTCCCGGCCAATGCACCAATTAATGTGGTGGTTTAGTTTGCATCTTTTACTTTTTGTGAGATAAGAATTAGAAGAAGGGCAAAGCAGGCTCAAAACTTTAAAGAATACAAAGAAGTTTATTACTAACAAAATTAAAGGTAATAAAAAGAATGATAATGATAAAAATTAGAGCAAACCCTCTCTTTCCCTCCAGCACCTCCCTCCAATAATGTCCCAACTCGCACAAAGGATAACACATATGATTTTAGGTCAGAATTGCAGTTCTTAAGTCTCTTTCATATTTGAAAGAAAAAGAGGTTTCTTCTGCTTCAATGTGGTACTTCAAACTGCCACAGCAAACAAACCCGCCCGGAAATCTGCTGCCGTGAAATACATTTCTCTCATGAATTCTGCAGTCTTCCCACAACTGCTATCATAAGCCACGCATGGAGTGTCTTTTTAAGGATAAACAAATTCCAGCCTGAAAAGTAACAACTCTCTTAAAAGTCTCTTACAGCTCCCAAGTGACCTTGGCGTGGTCACATTTCTCTTCAGCAGGCTACACATGGAATTCTCTTCCCCCCACGTCTTTGACTGAGAAATAACACAGTTTGTAACATCAGTCTCACCACAGTGTGCCAGAAGCATTTTTAAGCTACGCGCGAAAAGACACGCTGCCGCCCTTTTTTTTCAGTCTCCATCTTGGCTCACGTGACTTGCTTTCTCTTTCTCTCTGACCTTGCAGCCTCCATGTCGAAGGGCTGATTTCTTTTCGGGCTTTACGTTGGAAAGAAAAGCCTCTTTCCCTTTATGCTGCGAGCTGTTCGATGTCAGCTGCATTGGTGGTAGAAAACTGTCCCGGCTCCCGCCGGGTCCGTGCCACGTGGAGTGGGGGAGGGGAGCCCGTCAGCTCCGGGTGGTTTCGGCTCGGCTCTGCCACAGCCACCGCCGCCTCCCAGCTGTTCACGGGCTCTGAGGGGCCCTCCTGCAGCACCCCGGGGGGTGCCGTGCCTCATCCCCGAAGAGGGATGTGGGAGAGGGCAGGGGGCTCGGCCCGGCCCGGCCAGGCCCGGGCCCACCACCCCTCCCGGCTCAGGGACCGGAAAAGAAGAGAGGTACTTCCCCTCACCAGTGCCCTTTTATATGCAAAATCGTGAGAAGCGATTGGTCCAAAACCTTGTCCATCAACTCAGTCTCTTCAAGCCACCACACTTTCCTTTGAAGCTCTTTGGACACATGTTCTTTATACATTAGAACCTGCTAAACCTATTTTTTGTTGTCTACATATTTTTATGTGGAATATTATTAATCAGTGAGACTCACATCTGCAGGTATTTCAATTCTATTTTTTTTTTTCTCCACTGTAAGATAACTGGAGGAAGGGATGAGACCTTGTTTAGCTTTGTTTAATTTTTCCTATTTTTGTTCTCCTTTTTATTTGGAAAAAATAAAACCATGCGTCTGCGGTCCCAAATGAATGGGACTAGATTCTATTGTGTTATCCATCTTTTAGCCTCTTCATATATTGTTTCATTCACCACACTTATGGAAACTATATAATTATAATGTGTTGCCATTTTAAAATGTTTGTATTTTGTGAGATAGAGGTGGGAAAATCAATGTTACATGCTGATTGTGAAATAAAGTTAGAAGAACATTTTATTCTTAGCACAAATAAAATTATTCTGTTTGCCTTAACTTTCCAAAGGCAAAGTATTGCTGTTATCAGTAACCATGAGCTGAGACGACACATTAAGAGCTGTGACATTACAGCGTAATTGTGTGTGACTTTTAATGATAAAGATTATTCGTCTTTGCTCTATGTTCATTTTTTTCCTCTAGCCTGTTCTGTTGACCTAATACTGCATAAGTCTCACCACCCAAGAAACTGATTTTGTCACTGCAGCCTCCCATGGTCGTTATGGGAAGCACAGTTCTAAGCTTACAGATTTTTTTATTATTAGTGGTACATCACATCCAAGACCATTGGAGTTTTGCAGTAGCATGACTTCTTTTAGTATAAAGGGAAGTAAGTAGGAAATAAGATATACCTGGTTTGGGTTTTCTTGTTGGTAGGGGTGGGGTTTTTGGTTAGTATTTTTATTTTAAATAATGCCACTTATTACAATACCTCATTAGCAGTCTGTTATCACTTGTCATAGTATGTTCTCTCCTGGAGCATTTGAAAATGAAAGCTGGAACTACTAAAGTAGATGGTAAAAAGCAGAGTTAGAAGGCATGATTTCTCAGAGGGTGGGGAGAAACCTAGGAATTTTAGGCTGAAAGAAATCTGAAAGGAACATCTAATCCATTTCCCTGCTCTGAAGCTGTAAAAATATACCTAACATTTCAAAGGCAAGTATTTCTCAGTGTAATTTATTGCAATTATTTTTATTTTCTAAAGTTAAACTATCTTTTCCCATATCATCTAATTTCAACTACTCTTATGTCTAAGCTTATATGATTTCATTGGTGATTACAGGTACAACAACACTTCTACCTTCTCTTCTTTGTAGCAAATTAATTTGAAGACTGTTCTGCCTTCTGTTTCTCAAGAGATTTTTTGCCAAAACTGCTTATAATTGTATCCCCTTTGTTTTCTCCCAGATGTATATATTCTTATCGAAATGTAATGAATACCTCAAACTTCACAGAGATATATAATGAGAACTTGTGTTTCATGAGCAAACTGAAGGAATTATTTCCTATGTGTATCAATGAGAGGTCTGAAAATCAATATCGGACACTGTTGTGCAAAATCATTCCATTGTAATAATAGTTGTCATTTTGTAGTGATTTCTTATCCCTATTCTATATTTACACATTTACTTTTCAACTTCCCCTCTTCCCAAGATCTTGATTTTATACAGTTTATGGTGTTGCTTGCAGGCTTGTTCTGTTCTGGCCATCCTTGCCCCAGTAGTGCAAAGCTGCATGAAGAACTGGATCAGACAGGATTTGACTTTGGGATGACGTCCCTCTCCACCAGAGTCCCTACTCCTTCCTACAGCCTTCCTTTGTTATTCTGTTTCAATAGAAAAATGCAATGGCAATGTAACACAGAGCTAACACGTTGTGACAAATTGCTCTGTGAAGCAATTTTCCATAGACTTTTGTTTGTCTGCTAGCTTTTATAACAATTGCTGAAACACATTATTATTATTTACCACTACAAATTTTCAGTTGGGGATTTCACCAACTGAGAAGACTTACAGCTGTTAGTGGAATCAGAAGACTGATTCTACCACCAACCTCTCCAAAATTATGACTTTTAATCCAGATCAGCTTACTCTGAAGCCCTATACCTAGCTCTGTAACATAACTGCAAGAGCAACTCATATTGAAGCAAACAGCCATAGCTTAGTAATTGCTTAAACTGACAGATATCTGGACAGCTAAGCTTGAGTGCAACATCACTCGCTGTTCTTGTCTTCATTGACATTGGAATGAAGAAACTTTTCTGAAAACACTAAATTTTCAAGATCTTCCCTGTTCTACTGGTCACTCTCCAGAGGGATCTGGCACATACAAGGAAAAACCAAGTTCTGTTCTGTTTTTATTACTTCGCTGCATAGTATTTAATTTAACAAACAGTAGAGTTTGTAGTTTCTTGTTTAGAAACTCATTTCAATATGGCTCACTGGAGCCACAAGAGCAGCTTTCCATTACCGCGTGAAAGGAAAAAAAACATTCTTCTTCATATCATCTTCTTTTAGTTACTATTAGAAAAGGGGCTGGGTAAATATTTAATGTTACGTAAGGCTCGATAGTGAAAAAAATATAAAAGTCTTGTTGAATGATCTCTTAAGAGTGGCTGATTAGGGTTAAATTAGTGCCAAAATTATGTGGATATATTTATGTAAATCGCTATTAGAGTGAAAAAGGAGCAAGAAGCCCCCATATGCCATTCACGACACACCTCTAAAAGTTTCCTTGCAATATTGACAAGTATCCTTGTAAGGATTGTCTACCTTCAGAAAATTAATTACTTCAGTGGTTAGTACCTCTGAAAATCATTTATAATGAAATACAGTCATGTCTGACTCTCTCATCAGATTGAATGGGAACTTCTGTTTCAAAATTGCCTTTTGTGTCATAGAGAAGGTAGCAGATTCTGAAGCATTGCTACCAAAAATATCTCAATTTGAAGTAATTGGGGTAAAAATCTGGTTAGAGTTTGGGGAAGGAGGCTAAGAAAATGTCCAGACATCAGTATTTACTGGTGGTAAATTATGGTAAAAGAAGCTTCTGAAAGTAGAGGTTAAGGTCATATAGACTTTTTTTAAGCTGATGTTGTGATGGGTGGGTTGTTTTTCCGTTTTTGTTTTCTTTTGGGTTTTTGGGGATTTTTTGTCTTTTTTTTTGGAACAGATAAAAAATGGAAATGGCAATGTTTTACTGAAGGACCGTATAAAGATGGAGAATAAATGACATTATAAATGCCCATGGGCGAAATGTCCTGGAGTAGGCATCGCCACCTATTGACTAAAGTGTAGAACAACAAGAAAGGCAATTTCAGCCAGAAAAGAAACCCGGTACTAGGCAGTAGCAAGAGATAGACATATTTATCTTTAAATTCACAGAATATTCTGAGTTGGAAGGGACCCACAAAGATCATCAAGTCCAATGCTTGAGCACATGGTCTGTATGGGATTAGCCTCCAGAACCTCAGTGGAATTAGCACCATGCTCTAACCAACTGAGCTACTTAAAGGATGTGTACTGTAAAGTGTTGTTTGCTGTTTATCTGTGACTTTAAGAGGAATAAAGCCCAAATTTTGAGGCTGGCCAAGAGCAGGGATGCTATTTATTGACGTGATTTTGTCTGTGTTTCATCTATTAGATTTTCTTACTTGTAGACCAGATATCCCAGAGGATTGCTTCTAAGATAATGGAAGCTATTGACTCCAGGCCGTTTGATCTGATTTGCTAAAGGTCAGTAGAACAGTGATGGACAGTACTTGGTTATGACCTGATGACAGCCTAGCAAACAGTACCGAATATGTTGTTAATGTCTTTGTAGCAGGCTGGTACTAAGGTCCTAAAAGTTCATAATCACATTGTTTGAAATATCAGCCAAAAAAAAATGGAGTTATGAACTTGTGGATTGAAGCAGAATGATTTTATGTATTGGATTCTCTTTTGAATACTAGATTTGAGATAGCAATAGTCCACTACTGTTTAAAAAAACAACTATTCTTTTTTTCCTATAAATTGTAAAGAAATTTCATTGCATCCTTACATTAACATCTTTAATCATTGCTGCTAAAGAGAGATAACAATTTTATCCAATCAGCAGTTATTGTAGAAACTACTGAAATTATTTTAGTTTGAATGCCCTTGTTCTAGTTTAAAGTATAGTATTTTATGATGGTAAAACAAGAAACTGCTGACTAAAATCTGTCTGGAGCTTATCTGCAGTTATTAAGTTGACACAGGAGACAACAGATTTCACGAGTGTATTCAGTTTATGTGGAAGGATTTTGGTATCAGGGGCTACAGGGGTGGCTCCTGTGAGAAGATACCATCAGCTTCCCCCATGTCCAATACGGAATTAGCCTGGATCAGGTTTTCTGGTAGGACTTGTGATTCCTCGGGGCACCTGTGCTGGAGCAGCCTGTTCTTGAAAGACTGCACCTTGGGGGAGGGACTGGAGAAGTTTGTGAAGAACTGCACCCCACGGGAAGAACTCATGTTGGAGAAGCTGGTGGAGGACTGTCTCCTCCTTGAGGAACCCCGCACTTGGACAGGGGAAGAGCATGGAGAGTCCTCCCACTGAGGAGAAATGAGTGGCAGAGATGTGTAATGAACTGACTGCAACTCCCATTCCCTGTCCCTCCTATGCCACTGGGGGGGATCAGGCACAGAATTCAGGAGAGAAGTGGATCCCAGGAAGAACTGGTTCTATTTCTCGTTATCCTACTCTGATTTGATTATCAATAAATCAAATTAATTTCCCCAAGTCAAGTCTGTTTTGCCCGTGACGGTAAACGGTGACTGATCTCTCACTGTCCTTATTGCAACCTATGAGCCTTTTGTTACATTTGCTCTCACCTGTCCAGCTGAGGAGCAGGGTGATTGAGCAGCTTTGGTTGACACAGGCCATCCAGCTGTGGTGAGCCCACCACAATTATCTCACTAAAATCAGTGCAGGGGAATTGGGAAGAGGTGTCTTTTTTGCTTGTGATAGATTTGAGTTCTGTGGATTCCCTCCGACAGTCATTCTAGGGCCCATGTAAGATAAAAAAGTAATTTACTGAGGAGAAATCAAACTCTGCTTATTTTATACCTACTCTGACAATGTTGAAGGTGGAACATAGCCTAAAGAAGCACAAGCCAAGTGAAGAATTTGAATAGACATGTGGAAAGAGAAAGAGCAATTGCAAAAAACATGTATTAAACAGAGAGTGCCTTCAGAAAATATGCATTCTAAATGAATTCTGTAATATGAAAATTTATTCCTTGGCCTCATAGAAATCTTTCTATAAAAATGTTTTTCAGAATATAAAGTCTATTTTTTTTCCTCTCAAACAAGTACAGATCTTCTTAAAGTCTTGAAAATGTGATTTTTTTTTTAATTTTCAAAAAAGCAAAAAGAACTTTCCTGTTTTATTTTGTTAGTCACAAATTTGTTGGATCTGGAAAGGGACCTATCTTTCCTGGTTTAAATTTATGTCAAATATTGGCTATCATCCTGACTGCCAAACATACTTTACCAGTGCTATACGCTAAGGAATGTGGAAATCACTTCCATTTTGTAAGAAAGAAGAAAACTAAAAACATATGAAAGTACTGCAGTTAAAGTCTTGCCAACATTTAAGGTTTTTTCTTAGTAAGGCATGTCCTCTAAGATCTTAGAGAAGAAATGCCTAAATGTAAATATATATAAAGGGCAAAAGTACTCACTACAAAAAGCCTGGTCAAATATGAAGTAACCAAATCCACTTCATTCAAGACAGAGAGGACAAAAGACTTTTTAATAAATGTTTGCTTGTTGTAGTAATCATGTAGGGTTTTTGTTTGTTTTTAAAGTTAGACCTAAATGTACCATTTGGTTGGATACTGCTAACAAAAACAGTAGAAAAGCTTTCAACTAATATATTCACATTCAAAATGAAAGTGTAAATTAAATTGCTAAAGCATTATAATACCTCATTTCTTCATAAGCTTCCTCAGTCTTAGTTATGCCCTTAATAATAAAGTATTTTCTTTTAAACACATCCTCAAGGAACTGCTGATGCCATTACAAAACCTCTCTTGACGATTTTTGAGCAGTTTTGGGAATCCAGAGGTCCCAGCTGACTGGAAGCTGGTCAATGTTGTCCCGATTTTCAAGAAGAGCAAGGAGGACCCCAGAAACTAAAAACCTGTCACTCTCAATTCAGTGCCCACTGAAATCACAGAAAAGGTTGTTCTGGGAGGTATTGAAAAACACCTGGAGGACAACACAGTCATTGGTCACAACAAACATGGCTTCATGAGAGGAAAATCCTGCTTGTTGAACCTGATATCTTTCTACTTCATGATAACCCACCTAGTTGATCTAGGGAAGCCAATTGATGTAATCTTTTTGGATTTCAGCAAAGCTTTTGATGCTATCTCTTACAAGATCCTTCAGGACAAAACGTCCAGCACACAGCTGGATAACCATGTTACACGATGGGGGAGCAGCTGGCTCAGGCACAAAGGGTTACAGTGAATGGGGTGACATCACACTGATGACCTGCCACTGGTGGGGTTCCACAGGGCTCCATCCTGGGTCCTGTGCTCTTCAACATCTTCATTAAAGACTTGGATGCAGGACTTGAGAGAATACTACGTAAGTTTGCCAATTATACTAAACTGGGAGAAGATGTTGACTCCCCCAGGGGCAGAGAGGCCCTGCAGAGAGACTTCAACATGTTGGAGAGATGGGCAATCACCAATAGTGTGAAGTTTAACAAGGGCAAGTGCTGGATTCTGCACCTGGGACAGAGCAATCCTGGGTGTATAGACAGATGAGAACAAGATGCTGGAGAGCATCACTGTGGAAAGGGACCTGGGGATCCTGGTCGATGGCAAGTTGAACATGAGTCAGCAGTGCCCTGGGAGCCAGGAGGGCCAGCTGTGTCCTGGGGGGCATCAGGCACAGCATCACCAGCTGGGCAAGGGAGGGGATTGTCCCACTCTGCTCTGCATTGAGGTGGCCTCACCTTGACTATTGTGTGCAGTTCTGAGCACTGCAATATAAGAAAGACATTAAGCTATTTGAGACAGTCCAGAGGAGGGCAACGAAGATAGTGAAGTGTCTAGAGGGGAAGCCGTGTGAGGAATGGCTGAGGTCACTTTGTTCTGTTCAGTCTGGAGAAGATGAGACTGAGGGGAGACCTCATTGTACTCTTCCCCTCACAAGGGGAAGTGGAGGGGTAAGTACCAATCTCTTCCCTCTTGTGGCCATTGACAGGACTAGAAAAAATGGCATGAAGCTGAGTCAAGGGAGGTTTAGGTTAGATACCAGGAAAAGGTTCTTCACCTAAAGGGTGTCCGAGCACTGGGACAGGCTCCCCAAGGAAATCGTACAAGCACCAAGCCTGTATGAGTTCAAGAATGTTAGGACAAGTGGTGTCAGGCTCATGGTGTGACTCTTGGGGATGCTGCTGTGCAGGGCCAGGATTTGGACCCCATGATCATAATGGGTCTCTTCCAACTCATCATATTCTATG
>VWZT01003588.1:28787-46311 GCA_013397055.1 Pachycephala philippinensis | reverse complement strand
AAATAAACAAAAGAAAATAAAATAATAAATAGAATAAGATAGAACAGATTAGACTAGTCTAAAATAAAATTTAAAAATACAATAAATAGAGAATAGAATAGAATAGAATAGAATAGAATAGAATAGAATAGAATAGAATAGAATAGAATAGAATAGAATAATTAAATAAAACCATGAGCTAGTATTATCTCAAGTGACTGCAGTGTTTGTGTGCGGTCACTCTGAAGCCTGGGTACCTTCACCAGGTGCTATTTGCCAGGTACCTGAGGATCTGAAGCCCTCACAGTGGGCTGGAGCAGCCCCCCAAAGCACGAGTCCCTTTGGAGCCCCCGGGGCGATCCCCGGCTCGGCCGCGCCGTGTCCGAGGCTCCTCCGGGACCCGGAGCTCTCCAGAGTCCTGAACCTGCTCCACCGCAGCAGCACCAAAAACTCGGGTTAATCCCAGATGCCCCCGTTCCCCCTGGGATTTCAATGTTTCCTTTTTCACGGACACACGCACCCGTGTTGGATTCAATAAATTCCTTTGCATGGACACAGCGTTTGGGCTCAGGGATTTGCCACCGTGGATAAATGCAGAGGACAAGGACAATGAACTGGGAACGCTCCCTGGGCTCCTTGTAGCAGCAAAATTACACAGACTGTTTGAACTCTAACACATAAAAATCGATGTGGGTTCTACACCATCCCATTCTTGCTGGACTTACAACTAATTGCTGAACTCGGATGTGATTGTCATTTAAGATATAATCGTGTCTCTTTTATGAATTAGAAGTGAAAGAACATATTTGGTGGGCTAAGCGAAATGCTTAAAATTATTTTACCTTAGCTAATCTTTCGGGGTCCCCAGGATGTCTTGGGATGACCTTCTGCAGTCTTTGGAAGCCGTAATCGATGGTAGGTTCATTTAAAGCTGGAAGGAAAACATCAAACCCCACCACATTACACAAGTGTATCTAAACACGTATTTTTACATGGCTCTGTCTCAAAAGGGGAACAAAGAAATCACGACTTCTGCACTTAAACCTGCTCCAGTTTCCCTGACTGACTTCTCATCCTCTATCAAAGGATGAATGAATAATTTGGAAGACGCAGCAGCAGTGTCACAAAATACTCCTTTAAGGATGAATGTTTCACTCTGGACAAAACCATGACAGCAGTAAAGCAAATTATTTGACAAACGCACACCAGAACAGGTCTTCTCCTGCTGGTTACACAGCCAGAAATCAGAGAGCCGTGTTTGCTCCTCTAATAAACACATTCCACACACGCCCCCAACGTTTTGCAGTCCCAAAGTAGGGCACAGCTCTTCATTAGACACATTCCCTTCCCCAGTTGTGTGTTCTGCATACGCCGCCACTTCCCTGTAATGATCTTAATCTCTGGTGGATAAACCAGGATATTTTGACCCAGATCCTCAGTTAGCAATAGCTGGCAGAGCCCTACTGGCATCGTTGATGATTTCAGAAAACTTCAGACACTTTCACAGTCTCTGCTAGGAAATCGCAGCAATAATAATGGAATTTCTGATGATTCAAACTCCGATTTAAATCGGTGCAGAACCCAAAAGTCAGCTCACAGCATTCTGTGTGCTCGGGCTCTGCCTGCCTCCAACACCTCAGCAGTGCCACTGTGCACCAGCACTGTTACTGGGAGGTTTTCCTTTGAATTTCCTTATTCTTCAGAATGCACATTTTAACACAAACGACACATTCATGCTGAGGATCCTGCGAAGAATTTCATGACACATTTAATAAGTAACACATGTAAGTCCTTTAGCACTACCTTCACTCAGCACTGGCTTAGACCCTCTTGTACCATTTGTGGTTCATTTTGGGGGAAAAAAAAGATCTTTATTCTTTTAAATAACTGGTGGCACTGGCACAGCTGAAAACTCCTGACTGCAAGAGATGCTGGTGGCTCTTATTGAATCATCCAAAATATCATGAGCACCTCACAGGAGAACCATCTCCCGCACCAGGAGAATGAACCCATCAAGTGAGACAGATTTTTACACTGATCCAGGTTCCCTGTTTATCCCTGTCTGCCTTTGGTAGAACAACATGAAGGTAAAAGGTCACATTCCCCACTGAGATACATTTTATATTTACTTTTTATTAAATAATTATGGCATGGCATGAAGTTTAAATATTACAGGAGATAATCGAGTGGGAATTGAGCAGAGAAAACCCAGACCTGAGAATTTAGTCTTGGCTATACTTAGAATGTCTTTGCTCTCCACTGGGAGCCATTCTGGTTTGCTTAAGGAGTTTAATAACACACATTTCAGCTGCCACAGAATCTACATCCCGTTTGGGAAGAGGGGTTTTTTGGGGAGTGGGTTATTTTGCCAATAATCTGGAGAATTAGAGGCCAACTCTCTCAAGAGCCTAAACATCATTATGTGTCATTTCTCTTCTTGATCACAAATCTGTTCATTTAAGTTATGTATCTTAAGCTGAAGAAATGTGAAATATATAGGAATTCAAATGTGAAATATATAGAAATTCAAACATATATATATATATAAACGAAATATATATATGAAGTTACTAAGAATAGCTAATGGGAATATGCCAAATGCTAATTCAGGAAGAAGAAGCTGGCTATTACTCAACAAACATTTTTCCAATGGATTGACAGGGCCATTTTCATCCTGATGGATCAACAGCAGCAAATCATTTCCCAACAATGCTGAATTGTTCTCGGGGCTCAGCCATCCTGAATCAATGTGTACATTATGACTTTCAGCACAAAGGTTTTCTGTACAGCCTGCAACAAAATTGCCCACTATTGGTTTTACTCATTAACGGAACAAAAATATCTCTGTCGTGAAATCCTGCTAAAAACCAACAGCAAGTTTTTGGAGGAGTAAATGACACCTTCCCAGCTGGAGGCCAAAGCTGGAGAATCCACCAGCAAATTCAAGCAGCTTCCCCACAATCTCACTTCCAGCGAGGAGAGAGCTGCTGGGTCAGGAGTGATTTATGCGTGTGTTACATAGAAATATGCCAGAATTATATCCCAATGCTTTGGGGTTCATGAATTCAGAGAGCATAAAGGGGTCTGGCACACAAGCAGGCTGTTCATTATCTCCTAGAATTCAGATATCTGAAATGAAACCCCTCAGAAAATGGACTCGGGTACAAAATCCCTTTGGCAACCCTCAAACCCAGAGTTTCAGGCTCGAGCGATCTCTTGAACTTCCCAAAATATAGTTTAAAAATTGGGTGTGGCATGATATAATGTATGCACAAAAAGAGAGGCACCTAGGGAACAAACTAAATTATCAGTGGGCCTGTAACCCTCTCCCAGGCATAAAAATAGGGAGAGATCTAAATGTGTCACCAGCTACCTGTCTTCATTCATGCGAGGCTCAAACAGAGTTGGGACTGTGCTTCCTCTTTGATGTTCTTTACGCTCCAAAACCTGTGTTTTCACCTTAAAAACAGCTATTCTGACTGGCTGGAATAGGAGGGGAAGAGGAATTCTCCCAGCTGAGCAAGTTTTGCCACGACTCTTGGCTGCTCCTGCCAGGGCTGCAGCGGCAGCTCAGCTCCTCTCTGCAACCCTCAAACCCAGAGTTTCAGGCTCAAGGGGTCTCGTGAACTTCCCAAAACACAGCTTAAAAATTGGGTGTGGCGTGATAGAATGTATGCACAAAAAGAGAAGCCACCTACAGAGAACAAACTGAATTATCAGTGGGCCTGTAAACCTCTCCCAGGTGAGACTGCTTTAACAACAGATTTGTTGTATAAAAGTAGGGACAGATCTAAATGTGTCACCAGCTACCTGACTTCATTCATGCGAGGCTCAAACAGAGTTGGGACTGTGCTTCCTCTTTGATCTTCTTTACGCTCCAAAACCTGTGTTTTCACCTTAAAAACAGCTATTCTGACTGGCTGGAATAGGAGGGGAAGAGGAATTCTCCCAGCTGAGCAAGTTTTGCCACGACTCTTGGCTGCTCCTGCCAGAGCTGCAGCGGCAGCTCAGCCCCTCTCTGCGGGGCCTCGCTGTGGCACCCACCCAGCACCGTGCTGACTTTGGAAGGATTAATTAGCTCAGCACACATCAAAGCACGTCAGGCTGCTGCAGGAGGAGGATGTTGTGAAGATCTGCACCATTCACCCCGAGTGGCAGCAGCTCGTGCTGATGTCACCCTGGGAGATGTGGGAAAGGGCCACCTCAGCACAGCTCTGCAGCTCACCTTGGATTCAGCCCAGAAAGCAGAGCTCAGGCAAAACAGACGAATCAAAGTCTGGACATCTCTAGAATTATCCTGAACCCATAAAAGTGAGGCAGAGGGAGAACAGAGTTTGCAGCTGGACACCCAACCTCTAAGGCGTTAACAGAGAAAAGGCACCTGTGGCCTTAAAGTTTGAATCATGGAATGGTTTGGGTTGGAAGGGACCTTAAAAACCATCTTGTTCTACCCTGCTGCCGTGGGCAGGGACACCTTCCACTAGTCCTGGATGCTCCAAGCCCTGTCCAACCTGGCCTTCCACAGATGGGGCAGCCACAGCTTCTCTGGGGTGTGCCAGGGCCTCACCATCCCAACTGGGAGGAATATTCTGTATTTCCTCTGTAAATCTCACCTGAATTTCTTCCCTTGCAGTTTGAACCCATCACTCCTTGTCCTCCCACTACAGTTCCTCTCTGGTTTTCCTGTCAGCCTCTTCAGATCCTGGAAGTCTTTTTTCCCCCGTGTCTCTCACAGGCTAAAGCAGTGACAGCAGGAAATGCTTTGTCACCTCAGCTTTTTCTGTCCAAGGGAACTCACCCTTCCAATTTACAGAGCTCTCTGCATCCTTGTGAGAGTTGTTTCTCACAAGCAGACAACAAGACCTCCAATCTCCTGACAAGATTTAGCAAAGCAGCACCTTCCCATCCCTGGATGCTGGCACGGAGGCGGATACAGCAGAGCCCAGAGCCCAACCTTTCCCACAGATGATTTTATATTGCTTTGCTCTGACAAGGTAACCCCTGGAGGATTTGTGCTCAGCAAGGAAAATTATGTTCCAAATCTCCCTGATATACACATTTCCAGGTTAGCATCTCTGTGACAAAGTAAATGCAGAGCTGTGATCAAAGCTGAGCTGGGAAAGCCTACAAGCCGTGCCCTCAGCTGGCATAAACTGGTGTGTTATTAAAGCCAAGGGAGCTATAATGGAACCACTTACAGCAGCAGAGAATTTGAATTTGTGTCGAATTAAAAGCAGAGTATGAGGCTACAGCAAGATCAGCAGCAGAGAACAAATGTCTTATTATTCCAGCAGTGGCTGATGAAAGGAAAGCAATTCAGAACAGGGGGGTGTGTGCAACCTGTATCCTCACAGCATGAAGGCACACACGGGGGCTAAATGTTTGGTTGTGGTGATTTAAAAATAGGCTTTTATCTCTCATTTTAAGTATTTTATCTCTCACTTCAACTGCTAAAGCTGGTTCAGCAGCTGCCATTTCCCCACAATGAGCCATTTCTCTGGGTTTTTGCTGGACTCTCCAGCACATTGTTACCTGTCTACAGAACCCTGCTGGCTTCACTCTGATGGGAAGTTTTCCATGTGGGAACCTCATGGAAAAGTCCACACGTCCCATTTTGGCAATGAGAGGTTGATGGCCAGGTTGCAGCACCCTGAGTGAGAGCACTTTGGAGTGGCTGAGAGCCCCAGAAGTGCAGCAGTGCCAGCACAGCACACTTTGCAGAAGCCCAAAATAAAAACACATTTCAGGACACAGATGAGCTCCCACAACAGCCTCACGGTGCCGTTGGATTTACCCTTGGAATGCACAGCTAATTTTTATATTCATCTTTCCAACAGTTTGTCGTTTTCTTCTTCAAACAATCTGTCTTAGTGTGACTCTTACCAACAAAAAAAAAAAAAAAAAAAAAAAAAAAANTACCAAAAAAAAAAAAAAAAAAAAAGAAAGAAAAGCTCAAATATAATCGGGTTGAACGTAAATATTTGGCAGCATATTTCTGTAGGCAGACCCATGTTGTGACAGCAGTTGGGAAAAATATGAATGTGCAGTAAAAATGCCTTATGAAACCAGCTCCTCACACATCCAAATGTCACCAGGGCCAGAGTGGCCTTGGAAGAGTGAGAGGGTAAATAAATAAATAAATGAATAAATAAATTAATTAATCAAACCAAGGGTTGTCAATACCAATCACCGACACAGCTCCTGCAGCCCAAATCCCAGGCACCCACCTGTGTAGATGAACCTGCCCGGTGCTCCTTTGCAGAACTGTTTGGATTTGTAGGATAATGTCACCTCCACCACGCCGGGGATGTGCCGGGGAGGCGTCTGGACACGGATGGCATGAGGGGTGATCAGCTGGGAATGGCAACGGGAGAGGCACCGTCAGGGGTCTGCTCTGCTCTTTCACTTCATGAGTAAATTATGGATGCTACAAAGCTTTAGCAGAGAAGTTTGCAGCTCTCAGCAGCAGTTCCTGAGAGCTCTGTTCTTTCTCATGCAAAACTATNACTAAAAGAACTAAACACATAAAAACCCGCCTTTTATTAATTAAATAATTCCTTTCTGCTGACCACACTCGTGTCTCTGAGTCCTTCTTTGCCCTCCGACAACGCCAACAAGTAAATAACAGAAGAGTTTGGGTTGGAAGGACCCTAAATATCATCCAGTCCCACGTCCAGTGGATACCTTCCTCTGTCCCAGGTTGCTCCAAGTCCTATCCAACCCTGGACACTTCCAGGGATGGGGCAGCCACAGCTTCTCTGGGCACCCTGTGCCAGGCCTCACGATAAAAAATTTCATCCTCATCTCCAACCCTACCCTTGCTCAGTTTAAAACCATTGCCCCTTGTCCTGCCATTACAGGCCTCAGGAGAAACTCTTTATTACCACTACAGATCAGCAGAGGGATACACCTGGGTTAGTTCCTGGCCTCCAGGAGAGGATCACACATTTTAGGATAAATTGTCATCAAGGAGCTTGAACTGTTAAGCCCATTGGTTAATTGATCGCTTATTCCTGGGCCCAGATGGATTTTTTCTCCTTCTCAAACTCAAACCCTTTATTTCTCTGCCTTTGCTTGTGTAAATAAACCTGTGTAAATAATAAACCCTGTGGAAAAATAGGTAGAGTAACATCCATAAAGTTCATCAGTGGGTAAAAAAAGATATGGGAATATCAAATGTCTCCTTCAGCTCATATCAGGAGACAATTTCTAATAATTTCTTTGATTTTATAGGCGCCTAGAATTGTTCAGTTCCATTGTGGGTATCACTCAATAACATCACACAGCAAGGAAAACACATTCCATGAATTCCCTTCACACAGGTTTGTATGTCCCACCTCACACACGGAACAGGAACAGGAATTAACCCGTTCCTCCTCAGGAAAAGGAAGTTTCCCCAGCTCTGGGGCAGGGGGGCAGCTGAACCCACCTCACTCCACACCAGCATGGTCCCAAACACCACCTGCAGCCCGTCGAAGAAGTTGTCCCCGATGATGATGACCATGGCTCCCCCCGTGGTCCACCCCTCGCTGGGGCTGATGGCTTTGATGCAGGGCGTGGCTGCACACAACGAAAACAACGCCAAAACATCACTTTAAGGTGCCGTTTTTTATCCCCCCCCAACAGCTTTGAGGCTGTTTGTCGGGTGGAAATCCCTGGAGTGATTCCTGCGAGCCTCGAACGTCCCAAGTGATGCAAAACTGCAGCTGAGAGCAGCTCCATCCATCCCCACCTGGGAATTCCAGAATTCCCACTGCGGGCAGAGGCCTAGGACAAGTCCCCTCCAGCCATTCACCCATGAAGGCTGCTCACCACTCCACAAACCCCGGCACATTGATAAATAAATAAATAAATAAAGGAGTGTTTTCTGCCTTGCAAGTGTTAATTACTTGCCTATTCATTACTGGCACTTAACATCATGTCATTAAAGCCTAATAGGCCAACTGTAGTGGGTATAAAAACGAAACGCTTAAATAATTGTGCAGAGGCTGCTTGAAAAACCAAAATAACACCCACTCATTAGCATATGATCCCACAAACACAAACCCCGTGGAAGAAAAAGGTGGAGTCACATTCATTAGGTTTATCAGTGGGTGAAAAAAGACATGGGAATATCAAATGTCTCCTCCAATTCATATCAGGAGACAATTTCTAATAATTTTCTTGATTTTATAGAGACGATTTTTTTTTTATTTCTCCCTTCCATATGTTCAAGGCCTCTGGACTATGCATCCCATCAGGAACCCAATATGGTTTCCAGGCCATAACCAAAGTCAATCCATCACTCCATTCCCAATGTTGACAGGGTCAGAGGTGGAGGGGAACTTTGGCAGTGCTCCAAAAACATGAGACTCCTTTGAACAGCCAGTCAATCACATCCAATCAGTCAAGGAAAACTGGATGGCTTCCTAGGCTAGGAATCCTGGGATTTTCCTTCTACCATTTCACTGCCCGCTGGGGGAGAATTAACACCACTCTGAATTCTTTACTGATTCAATCATTTTCTTCCAGTTCATTAATTCTTCTTTTAGGTTGATACAGGGCACAGTTAAGAAGTGGGGCAGCAAAACATTATAATGAAATAATATCCTTGCTTGTCTTTTCTACTAACATCACCAGCTCTTCTCACTTTCAGTGGCTGCAGGGGAGGGAAAAGCAGGCACTGATAGCATTTTCCAGCATTTTCCACTCGTTTTCGAGCGCTGCCTGCGTGAGGGAGGTGGAATGTTTCGGGAACGAGGAGGGAGAGGAGGGGCTGAACGTTTTGAAATTTAACAGATACAAGAATTTGTAATTGCTTGAATACAGTCCCCAACCCATCCTGGAGCTGGCCATGAGTCTGGCTTAGCCAAACAAACTCACATCAATTAGTGTCAGCTCCCTCTGCGCATCGTTAGGCTCCGTGCACAGTTTGTTTAAGGGAACCAGTGACACTTTTTCATACACATCTTGTGCTGGAACGGCTCTGTTTAACTAAGATGTCATCTTGCCTAATTTGCCTGAAATCAAATCTATCCCAGCTGAATGAGAGGGCTGAAATTTAGATAATACTCGGTGTTTCTGTGTTTTTCATCTTCGCAGTACATACTAATTAATAAATTGCAGGGGGAGGGGGAGCCAGTCCCTCAGATGTGAGGAGGATCATATTTTGCATGCAGTAGACACTGTTTTCCTGCCTCTGCCTTCCCCAAACCCCCTGAGGCTCTGCAGTTCCCCCTTCGCTCTCCTTCCCTCCTGAAAACAAACAGAAATGGAAGAATGGGTAATTTCTGCTCTGCTCTCCAGACACAACTCCCACCTTCCGAGGGGTCGAGTCTCCTCGCTCTCCGCCCGTGCTTGGAGTTGTTGTGCACGAACATGTTGTCAGACACTGCCAGCACGTGCCCATCCACGTTCACCGTTGTCGATAGCACCACCTGGATATTTAGAAAGAGAAGGAAAAAACAGCCAGGTAAAAAATTCATTTGAAATTCAAATTTGTTTTGGATTAATTACTCAGTTCGGCTAAACCCTTGTTTTGTAAAATGGCAGCACACCCTGCAGGGGTTTCTGAGAAGGGGAGAAAATATTTTTGACCTTCGTTCAGTGCATTAATTGCATTTAACACAACATCCTATGGGCTGTATAGAGGCCTCACTGTAATGACCCAGCCCCTGCAGGATGGAAACTCCATGAAAATAGGACCTGATATCGTGTCTGGTTTTGACACGTGAGTGCACAGCGCCTCCTGAAAATCATCTGAGCCTGAGCACCCCAAAGCAAGCAGCAGGTTTTAAACCTCCACCTCCATGACTGGGCTCCAATTTGAATTCTTAGAGGAAGCAACTGTATACGTTAATTAATCCCTCTTTAGTCTTTACGATATCCAAAGCTCTAAATCCCATCAATCCAGAAATATGTGGGACTTCAAACCACAAACTTCTGGGGAAAACAAACAGTGTTTTAACTCGTGAAAGAAGATGCCCTCTGACTGAGTGGTTCTGACCATTAGTTGGTGTAAATGAGCTGAATTCCATCCCACTGCCACACCTACAGTAATGCACAGCCATGGAGAGTCAAACCCTGGATGTGCTCATGGATTTTCACAGCCTCAGCTGTCACGGCCGAGGTAAGAGAATGTCAAGCTCTAATTGTTGATAAAACTCTATCCAGCGCAGAGCAGGAGAGACCTTGCCCTCCCCAGGCTTAGGCGAGCTTAAAGAATACTTTCTTTCTTGAGACAACTCTAATTCATTCCAAAAGGCTCTTGTCATCCTGTACTCTTATACTTCTCAAGCATTCTTGTCACAGAATGTGTTGCTTTCGTGTGCCAACTGATTTCCTCATTCCCATTAGGGTGGGGTGCGACTCCATCCAAAGGGAACATTTCCCGCATGACATAGCTGAGCCCACTCAGATGCACTTCATTATTTTCCCTTAAACAATGGAAATAAATTTTAATCTCTCACTGGCCAGCCCAGAGCACACTGTGGCAACAGGGGAATAGGCCTGAATTATTCCAGTGTCTGAAATATTTACGACAAGTGTTTAAATTGCAACCAAATGTAAATAAAAAGCGTGTCTTGTATATACAGTTACACTATGAAATAGAGACATCTCTGGGCTCACTTGCACGAGTGGGATAAATACACGCCCACGTGCTCCCAGGAAGAGAGGAGAGAGGCAGGCTTCAAGTGTTCACACATAGAACAGAATCATGGAAGATCCTGAGTGGAAAGGGACCCACTGGGATCATCCAGTCCAGCTCCTGGCCCTGCACAGACACCCCAAAATCCCATCCTATGCACCCCTGGGAGCGGTGTCCAAACGCTCCTGGAGCTCTGGCAGCCTTGGGGCTGTGCCCATTCCGTGGGGATCCTGGGCAGTGCCCAGCACCCTCTGGGGGAAGAACCTTTCCCAAAATCCAACCTTACCCTGATCTCCAAAGTTTCCCTGATCTCCAACCTTTCCCTGATCACCAACCTTTCCTGATTTCCAGCCTAACCCTCCCTGGCCCAGCTCCAGCCATTCCCTGGGTCCTGTCCCTGGTCCCAGAGCAGAGATCAGTGCTGGAATCACCATTTGGGTTGTGCCCAACGCAAGAGCCACACTTTGGCAGGAGATGTAGAGACCCCCACAGCAAAAGCAGAGCAATGGCAAGAAGCAGTCCAGCAGCCACGTGCTGAGCATCCTCTGCTCCCCGGGGCAGCAGGAATGGAAGATGCACTTCTAGACCTCTCTCCACACATGGTTCCATTTTTATACCCCTCTCCCATCCATGGCAGGAGGGCCAGAGCCACTTGGTCTGGCACTGGCTGGGACCCAGGGTGAATAAACACAGAATTCTCGGCGACAGGATGAGATGCAAAGTTCAGATCTGGAGCAGAACCTTCTCAAAATTTGGGACCTTTTTTGATGTAACCTGAAATTCAACAGAGACTGTTGTCCTTGCTACACCATCACCACCCAACTCCTCCTCAAAATTTGGGACCTTTTTTGCTGCAACCTGAAATGCAGCAGAGACTGTTGTCCTTGCTACACCATCACCACCCAACTCCTCATCCGTGGTGTGGAGAAAGGACACTTGAGATCCTGGACATCAAAATGCCTGAACTCCTTCACTTTGCCCCAGCCATTCCCTCTGGCCTGATGGAGATCACAATACAATTGTTTTATACTGGAGATTAAAAACCAATGTTTTATGGATAAAAGGAGGAGGAATGTGCATTCCACCATGGTCTCTAACTCCCAGGCCCTTCCCTTTCACAAGCCAACTGCTTTCCCCCAGTGAGTATTTCCTGGGTCACCAAGGGTGACCCTTTCCATCTGGAATCAATCAGTCAACTCCTGACAACTTCCTGAAACACCTCACTCCATTTCCTGTTCTCTCCCCCTTCCCTCTTTCCCCCTGGTTTGCTTCACTCTTCAAAACTGCAGGCCACAGCAGCTTAATGTTAGAGGGTCAGACACAGTTAGACTCCAAAACACTACACAAGAACACCTTTGACCTTCAAAAATCTTTACATCTTAGCTAAACAAATCAAGGTCAACGTTTCTTACCATTACCTTGTTAACCATTTCTATGCATTTTCGCCAATACCCTCCCGAACACTTATTTATCAACAACACTTGTTCTCCCAACGTCGTAAACCAGTCCAAGCCCTTTTTAAAATACCCCTGTGTTTAGTGCTGATGAAAGGTGATGTGCAAACTTCCCTGGAGATTTGAATTCTCACTTTTGCCCACAGTGCTGGCAAATGGTTCTGGTGGGTTTTTCCTTTCCTGCCCACTTCTTGTGTATGAAAATTTGGCTTCTTTGCCTATTCTCAGTGGATGATCTTTTACCTAAAACCGTTTGTTAATGCAAAATTTAATCCAAAGGGAATGATCTGAGAACAACAGAATAGGTCAGGTTGGCCATGGATTCTGGTAATTGAGGTTGAGGGCCAAATTTGGGCACAGGCAGCATAAAAACCGAAGATTTTGTGCCACCCACCCAACAGCTGGACCAAACTGTCACCTCTGCTGGGGTTTCAGAGGACAGCAAGAAAGAAAGCAAGAGAGAGGGCAATGTGTTATTCCCTCATCCTTCCAAACACAGATCTCATCTCCCTTGGAACACTGAGGGAATTACAGGATTCTAAGCTGTGTTTTCACAGTCCTCAAGGTCCTCCCTGCCAATCTGCAAAGGTCTCGTTATCAGCTGAGAGGCCACAGCCATAAAGCAGTGATTCCCCAGCAGTCCTGGGGAAATGCTGGAGCTGGATCTCCACATGATTTTTGTTTCCCAGGTGGATTTCTGTAATGCAATCCCCGCTCAGAACCCACGGGGAGGGTTCACCTCCCGTGACATCCAGACAAAGTGTCTTTAGCACATTAAACTCGGCTTCTCTGAGCTGCTCTGCCCCTCTTTCACCTCCCTGCACAGCTCGGGGGGTTGTGTTTCTTTACAAACCTTCACCTGGGTACTACAAATTTCCCTCCCCCACCTGTGTTATATCAGTATTTTTATATTCTGAAGTGTGCTGCTCTTCAAATCACAGATATGCAAATCCATTCACATCCCCAGATACAAAATCTGTATCACTCACAGACACCTATTTAGACATATGGTACAAACATTCCAGGCATACAGGCATTTACTTACATATAACATATCTCATCACTGTGTAAATGATCTCTCTCAAAAAATTCCTGTTACCATTCCAAGTGTGGAAAAAATTCTTTATGACATTGTACATCTGGAAACAATATTGCATTCCTGATGCACTTTCCCTTATAACTCTCTAGTCACAGCACCATGTTATTTTAACTTTTCAGAAAAAAAAAATACTATGAGGATTAAAAAAAATTATCATCGTTATTATTATTATTATTTTCCAGCTGAGTGGAAGGAAAGATGTCAGGCCTCATCCTGCTGCCTGAACTTGGACAGGGCTCCCATTGATGTCAACAGGAATTTTGGTTGAGGGAGTAACACAGGAGGAGAGCCTGGATGGGATGGGTTTGCTTCAGAGTTGGATTAGGAATAAAATAAACAACGTGAAAAATGCCAGCAGCCTCACTCTGCTCAAAACTTCCATGGAATTCTTTGGGAAAAGAAGCAAACAGAGCAAACTGGGCACTTGGCCTTCACCCCAGGGTCTCTGAAGGTTCTTGGGACACAGGGCTTGGGCACCACTGCTGGGTCACTGACACCTTGGCTCCTGCTGTTCTCCACAACCAAATTGTGGTGCTGCTTTCATAAAATCATTTTCAACCATTTCCACCTTCTGCCTTTGACACTCATCTTGTTTTAAAGGCTGATGGTGACGGCATTTATGGCTCACAGCCTAAATTTATTCCTAGTCAGTTTATACTTAACGTTAGCTTTAAAATGATTATTTCCCTTCCTGACCTACCTGAGGGTAATTTCAGAGAGCAGCTCCAGCCCTTCTCAGGGCAAGTATTTGAGCCAAGCTCTTTTCCAGCCCCTGTCCCCTTAATGATCCATTCCTGCACCTGTTCCAATGGCATCTTGGTCTTTTTTTGGCTGTGGTTAATCCAGTGTTTTGTACCCAAACAAGAAATCAGAGGGGCAAATGCTACAAATCCCCCTCCTTTCTGCTGGCAGTGTGAGACAGAGTGGATCTCATCTGTGGTTTGTTTTTAATGGATGAGGCATCACTCTGGGAACTCTCTTTCCCCACGGATATTTGGCCTTCAGATCTGAGCACATTGAGCTCCTTGAGTACTTTTTCTCTTGCAATTGAGTCAGTCCTCCTCTTACTCACCCAGAATCCAAAATAACGTCACCTTTTGTTGGGTCAGGCAGCACCTGATGAAGAAATCTGCCCCCCCAGCAACAGGCCCAGGCTCTGCTGACACCAGCTGCATTTGTTTTGCAATCTATAGCTGGGAAATTAGTCCCCCATAATGATTATTCCGTGTAGTATTCACCTCTACCAGCAGTTCAGTGATCCCTATCCATATCCCAGCCTGGCCACGGGGGTCTCTGGCACATTCCTTCCCCCTCAGCCAGAGCAGGATTTCGATTTAGAGCACTTGTGTTTTATCCCTGCTATCCTTTTTGCTTTCTACAGCCCACATTCCTAAGTCCCAATATCATCCCAGCCCTCTTAATCATTTTCCATTTCCCTGAGTGACACAGACCCCTCAGAGCTCGGGATTAGAGCGAGCTGGGTGAATTCCCAGCCCCAGCCAGCTTTGCTCACGTGCCTGATGATGAACTGATCCAACCACTCTGGGGTCAGGAAGGAAACCTCCCCAGGGATGCACCTTGTTATTTTTCCTTTCTCTTCCTCCCTAGAGCATCTAGAGGAGGGGGGGTGCCTGCCAGGAAACATTCCATGTCATGTTTTCTGCTGAAAACAGAGGGCAATTACTGACCTTTCTCTTTTTGCTCCTAAAAAAGGACCTTGGTTCAAAGCTGACCACTGTTAGTACCAATTTCTGCTGCCTCGTGCCTCCCCCTGGCTCTGCAGGACCTGTTTAATCACGCTGCTCCTGGAGGAAGCAGAATTCCCAATCAACAGGAGCCTAATGTGTGAGCTCCACGTCTCAGCTGAAGCATTTCAGCTGAAGAGCCTCATCTCAATTCCACAGAATTATCGTCCCCCTTTACACACCGCTCGTTACCATTAAAGTATCATTGGGCTTCAATCAAGTTCTGCAGGAGAATTCCTCATTAAATGGAGGGCATTGCTTTTGGTTTATTTTTTATTTTAAATTCCATTCCTGGGAGAATCCCTCACTGAGAACACAGCCCTGCCTAACAATACCTCTGGAAACTCGACGTGCAGAGGAGCTGAACTCAAACCCGGTGTTTGAAAAGGTGATTTTAGGATGCTTTTTGCCCCAGTTTTCCACCCATCAGCTTTATTTGGAAATACTTTCATTGATAAATAACCAATATTTGCTTCAGTTAAATTCACAAGGACGTATTACTCAGTCTCTGTGGCTTTTGGGCAGCCACCAAGTAACTGTGAAAATTTCCCTTAGTTCTAGAAATATTCCCTTTCCTTTAGTTCTAGAAAGATTCTCTTTCTCTGCTTTAGCCACTGACAGATATCGAAATAGTGATTCACAATAAAATCATGTTACTACAGGGGAAAATCCCCACCAAAATAATGATCACACATTCCTTAACTTCTGAGTTAAAACATGGATTTCAACAGCACAAAATCATTGTTTGGTTAAAAAAAAATAAAGGCAAGAGATTTTCATCGTATTTTTGAAGCTCTACTTAATATCAAAGCAAATTTTGAATAGTCAACGTGATCACAAAGCAGCTGGTGTTGCTCTCCAAACTGAAGAATTATAATAAAAAACCACAACTCTTCAGGCATCTGGAGCTGCATTAAATTCACAATGCAGTGTTAATGTAACCTTTCCTCCCTTTTCTCTCCACACCCCCTTTTTTTTTTTTTTTTGATGATACAAATGAAACCTAACATTTAATTTAGTTTAGTACGTTACCAGTATAGTATAAAATACCTAAATCTTGTCATGGATCTGGAAGTGGGGCTGAGGCCAGGCTTGGACACTGGATCCCAGCGCCTTGGAACTTTGGGGCTGAGCCAAACCAAGCCCAAACTGTGCAGCTTCACACCCATCTCTAATCAGAGGCATTCAATTGACACTTTTCCAGCCACGAGGAACCACCCCTCCGTGCTGGAAAACTCAACGGGATGCATTTTAAGGCACTATTTCCATGTCTCTTATTTGTATTTGTGTCTCAACACCAAAGCTTCGGGTCTGGGCCTTCATTCAGGCTCTGTTAAAGCACAAAAATGGAGTTTGGTGAGGCCCTTTCGGGCCCAGGATTCAGAAATGGAGTTTTATAGGACCCTTTCAGGCCCAGGTTTCAGAAATGGTTTTTGATGCGACCTTTTCAGGCCCAGGATTCAGAAATGGTTTTTGATGCGACCTTTTCAGCCCCAGGTTTCAGAATGGAGTTTGATGAGACCCTTTCAGCCCCAGGTTTCAGAAATGGAGTTTTATAGGACCCTTTCGGGCCCAGGTTTCAGAATGGAGTTTGATGAGACCCTTTCAGCCCCAGGTTTCAGAAATGGAGTTTGGTGAGACCCTTTCAGCCCCAGGTTTCAGAAATGGAGTTTTATAGGACCCTTTCAGGCCCAGGTTTCAGAAATGGAGTTTTATAGGACCCTTTCAGGCCCAGGTTTCAGAAATGGAGTTTGGTGAGACCCTTTCAGGCCCAAGTTTCAGAAATGGAGTTTTATCGGCCCCTTTCAGGCCCAGGTTTCAGAAATGGAGTTTGGTGAGACCCTTTCAGGCCCAAGTTTCAGAAATGGAGTTTTATAGGACCCTTTCAGGCCCAGGTTTCACCAGTGATTCAATGAGAACTTTGACAGAAGGATTCTCTCTGCTGTTTTGTTTAATAACCACAGGAGGAAAGGGGTATCTTGGTGTCTCCTGGAGATCTGACAAGCACTGCACCATTAAAAATGAAAATATTTGGTTCTGCAGAAGGACATAGGTGGGAATTAAAGCACACTTAGATGAGCATTGCTGCAGAATTCTGTTTGCATGGGGAAAGTGAAGTGCTTGGGAATGTCTGGAAAAGGAGGGACTTAATAACAACAGCTGTGCAAATAATTTATTGGGGAAAAAACAGCAGAGGTTTTAGATATTGCCCAAGACTGAAACATAATGAATTAAATCATGAAATGAATAAACCACCCGACTGCACTGTGGTTTTTGACCCTGCTTTTACTCTGCTCACAGGTTCCTGCACTGGCAGGATGCACAACTGTCCCATCAAACCTAATAAACAACTCTAAACAAACCTAAAATAAACAAACCTAATAAACATCGCTTTGCCTGGTGACTATCTTAACAATTAAAATGAAAATTAACACTTCCACAGTGTGCAAACAGACCGCTAACATTTTAAAGTAATTTTTTCCCCCACTTCTGACTTTCAGGGTTGCCGACAGACCACGTCCAACAAGAAAGAATTCGTCAAAATTTTAAAACAGAAAACTCAACAAACACACACACAAAAAAAAAAATCAAACAAAAAAAAAAAAGGGGACAGAAGCCA
>VWZT01003588.1:0-28461 GCA_013397055.1 Pachycephala philippinensis | reverse complement strand
GAGAAACAGAACCCTGGAGTTTCACTTGGCTCTGTTTTCCCAGCTTGGCATGTTCCGAGGCAGAAAACCCAGCTGAGGAGTCAATCCCAGCTCGTTCTCCTGAATAAAGTGCTGGTTTTGGTACAGAGATCAAAAGCAAGGCCAGGCTCTGTCCCGTACAGGAGAGCTGCCAGGTGGATGGGCTGAGGAGAGAAGGAATTCCATCCCCATCCACATGGTCCCGCAGGATTTGGCTCAGTCTCCGTGTTTAAGGTTTCCGTGTTTAAGGTTTCCCTATTTAAGGTTTTCCTGTTTAAGCTTTCCCTGGATATCTGAGGCCATTGATCTCTGTCCCATTCCGATTTGGGTGAGGTGACACCCAGAATAACGCTGAGACCACAGAGAGATTTCTGCCCCCTCCCAAAAAAATCAGCTCCAAACTCCTCCCGCAGCTCAGCACCTGATGGAAATCAAGGATTTGAGGATTTTTTGGGAGTAGCCAGGGCGGGTTTGAAATCAGAGCTGAATTTCTTCACTATTCTGATGTGTTTGGGTCCAGAATTTCCCTTTTTGGCAGTTACAACCAATATTCTGCGTATTATGGCAGTGCCTCAGGTCCCCAGGTGTTAATCAGGAGAGTCCTGGGCATGATTTTTTTACAAACTCAGAACAAAACCCAAAAAAAACCAAAAAAAAAGACTATTTATGTTTCCTGACATTCCACAATCAGCTCTTCTCACTGGCTCCAAGAGCCGACAAGATCTGTTTACATGCTGTAAAAGAGGTTTTCTTTTGCTTTCCAGATTTTTTAGCATTCTTGGCAGATGATAACTAATTGCTGTTTTTTCTTTATGGAAATTGCCACTTGAAAAAAAACCCTCGATATAAATTCCCTAACAATGAGCACCTCTTTTTTCCTCATGTCTTATCGTCTCTAAAAAACACAGAGTGAAGAAGTCACTGCAGTCTCTTTAAACCACTGGTGAAAAAAATTAGATTGGTCAGGAATTTTTCTTGACATTTCTTTGTGCTCCAAACAAAAAGCTAATAAATCTTTTTCTGTTATTTTTCGCCTGCATTTCTGTAATTTTTTCTGAGCTTTCAGATGCTTGTGTTTTGCAGGATTTCTCGTAAAAGTTGAAACTTTTTTTTTTAATTATTAAAGTTTTCATTGCTAGCAGGAGCAGAAGAAAAATAAAAATCACTTTTTCGATGTGAACACATTTAGATGGAAAGTCTGAAGCAACTCGGTAAAGTCCTGTGGAGTTTTAACTCCATTTATAAATGGGGAAACTGATACAAGTGAACATGAAGCAATGAAGCAGTGAAGCATCAAGTGCCAAACTTAAGGATGTCACCTTCCCATGTCAAGGATCTACAGGAAAACCTCTGAAAACATCCCTCAGTGAGCTAAAATCTGATTTTTATCAGGGATGTGAGACAGTGAAGGCACAATAATAATGAGAATAAGCAGTGTTTTCAAGGGTGCTCCTGGGTTCCATCAGGGAATTTTGGAGGCTCTGGCTGGCAAAGGACTCCTGGATTTTCTCCAAGGCTCTCCTGGATCGGGAGTTTCACCAAGGTGAGCAACCCCCTTTGGAATTAGAGGTGAAAAGAGAGGGAAAATGGCCAATCAAAGGTCACCCAGAAAATCTGGGGAACAGCTCAACCACCTGATTTTATCCCTGTGGCTCAACCTCGACCCAGAGTCAGCTCCAGCCCCACTTTCCTCACCCATCCCAGGTGACCTGAGAGCTCATCCTGGCAGAGCTGAACCATTCCCTGGACCCTTTAACACCTTGACACAGGTGAAACCCAATTATTTATGAAACAGAGCTGCCTCAAAGGTGAGGGCAGGAGAGCTGTGCCTGCCTCTCCTCTCCCCACTGCCACACTCCACCTCCTCCTCGGCGTTTGGGAGCTGGAATTCACAATCCATCAGGCACGGGGCTGATGGAACCAGTGGCAGATTTCAGTGCAAAGCAGCTGGGTCATGGTCCCACGGGGCTTGTTGCTTTTGCTGTGAGATCTTAAAGTGACCATCGCTATTTTGGCTTCTTGGTTTGTTGGGTTTTTTTTTTAAAGAAGCCGAAGGGAGGGTGTGAGAGTGTTAGAAAGCAAAAAAAAAAATAATAAAATAACCAGGGGAAGAGGTAGGAAATGAGGAGGTTGCTTGTGTAGCACGTACTGAGCTACTTTGAAAAATTCTGAGGCATCTAAATATCACAAGCACGATCCCTGCTGTGGGCAGCTGTATGTGCGAGTGCTTTGCCCGAGGGTGTCAAATCAAATATCCACTGCTGGTTGGTACAGTACAGCACTTCCCCCTGGGGATTCAGGGTGGAAAAAGAGGGAAGGGAGAAAAAAAAAAAGGGGAAAAAAAGGTTTAAACACAACAAATGGAGAAAAACTTTAACACTGTCTGATATAGCTTCTCATGGTTCATCATATTTATTAGGAGCAACGTGGGAGAGAGGAGAGGGGAAAGGAAGAGAAGAGCAGAGGCAGACAGGTTAATGCTGAGCCTTGTAAGACTTACCTGGAACCGTCTCATGTCTCTTGGGTTTCCTGCTGTTTTCAAGCAATTCTGATTGCACTTGAGAAAAAATTTGAGGAAGAATCTGGAAAGATAAAGAACCACGTCACTTCTGTGAACCACAGCAAAACGTGTTGTTATGTTCTGGTTTAAAATGTATATGAAGTGATTTGCACGATGGTGGATCTTACAGGAGTGCAAGAACCTAGCAAAACACAGACAAACCAAACTCTGATAAACAGAATTTACAAAAACCCACAGGTAAAGTATAACCAGTGTGACCGAAATCCACGGTGCTGTAAGTGAACATGACTCCTCTGATCTGCACCCACTCCCTCTGCAGGTCTGACCACACCATTTTAGCCTCTTCCTTTATCTCTCCCTCACATCCAAGGTTTTTCTTTGGCTGTCTGGAGGGATTTTCCATGGAACAATACAGGAGGATAATGGCATTGTGGAAACCACAAAACCAACACGGCAACTCCGAGGCAGATAAACCTCGGAACGACCTGGAATGTGTTAAAAACCCAGGAGCAAACACGGCTCGGAGGAGAATCTGATGAGGTTTCATCCTGATGATGATTTTGCTGATGAAGATTCCAGTCACTAAAGCAGAGGAGCAAAGAGCCCAGATTATCCCTACCTAGATTTTGAGGGAGGATAAGGAAAACACGAGCTCAGAGTGAAACATGACAGCTCACACTGTCCGAGCAGATAAACCCATTAACATCCCACAAAGTTCTCGTGCCAATTATTTTTTGTCCTGTCACAGACACCCATCTTCATGTGGTTTATTATTCTGTAGAGTTTAGCTTGTCGTGTGCCCAAGTTGAATCTCCAGCCGGTTGGAGAAATATTTCTATTTAACAATATCAAGCAGGAATTTTTCTCTAAGCTTTCTCACCAAATTTCCTCTCACATCCACAGAGGAGAGGATTCACCCCTTTGTTTTCTGATTAAATCTGGGAATTTCAGAGGTAAAGAAACTATGCGGAAAGCCAGAGTTGTTGGCTCAAAAGCAAAACAAGCAAGTCTTTGAAATTAAGGCATAAGCAAGAAAATTTTTGGCATTCTCTGTTGCGAGTGAAAATATTCTCCGCGATTCTTCCCGTTTCTGTTTGTCAGACAAGATGGGTTTAACCGCAACAATTGTAATTAAAAAAATAAATCAAAGACTTCAAGATAGATTTAGAAGGAAAAAGAGTCGCATACAAGAAAAAATAAATAGTTGAAGAATTGATTTCGAATACAAAGAACGAGTTATTTATTTATTTCTCTTGCTGAGTGCTTTCCTTAAAAAAAAAAAAATAAAAAAAAAATCTGCTTTTGCAGTAAGTTAAAGTCCCAGGTGAGCCAGGCCTATTTCCCTTTCTGTTACTATGACAACGATTTTTTACCGCAGTCCCTAAGTCCCTTCAGAACTCACACATTCATGCCTTGAATTAGAACTTTAAAGGAGAAAGATGGATATTTCCTGGGTTTACCAACAACACCCTCCAAACCAGCCCCAGCACAAGACAATAACACAGAAATCCGCTCTCCCTCGTTAGTGCCACTTTCTCTGCACCACTCCCACCACGAGATTTCTCCTCCATCTGCCCCAAAATACAAAGAAAAAGCCATGGGTTGGATCCTTTCGTGTGTTGCTCGAACAAACAAAACCCCTCCGAAACCCTCACCCACAAAAAAATGTGCCATGTAAAACCACTGCCACAAAACCCACCCTGCCAGGGACCCTTTTCAATTAAAATATCCTATTTTTTAATCATTATTTCCTTAAATCTCTCCCAAATATATCAGATATTTTTTTAAATGTTTGTTTTCTCGGGGTGAGAGTGTCATTTTATTTTTTATCTCCATTTTTCCTTCTCGTTTCAGATCTGCCTTCACCAGGACGTTGAGGTTCAGCAGGGAAGAGGCATCAGCGCTCAGCTCTCGGAGGGCAACTTCTGCCAGCAGAGCCCTGGGCACCCCCGTGCCTCCCAAACTCAAAATCCTACACAATTTCATGCCTTGGGAGCAGCACTGAATATATTTTATTAAATAAGTCCTGTCGAGTCCGTGCTGAAACCCGTGACCTCTTTCATACGAGTGATTTGGTGAGATTTTATCCCTAAATATGTTTTCAGAAGGAAACATCCCCTGCACGGCGGCACCCTCAGAGATTCACAGGAGGATTTCAGGCACAAATATTGCTCAAAAACACTGCCTTTTTATCTTTTCCTCTTCTTACAGATAGAAAAAAAAATATTTGCAGATATACAAACAGCTTATAGGAGATGTGCCTGTGCAAAGGAAAACTCCAGAACGGAACCAAACTATAAAATGAACCAAGGCAAGGAACTTTTACATGAAAATCAATGAGCTGCTGCCTGATTATTCTGCAGGAAAACTGTAAAAAATATTAAAAAAAAATCCACAACTTGTTCCTTCTAAGGAAAAATAAAACAAATTAAGCAGGAAAATGACTAGCTTACTTTTAAATTTTTTTAATGCTTGCATCTCTTTTGATTGAGATGAGAAAAATGATCAACACAAACTGAAGAATAAGAAAAAGAGCAGGAAAAGGTGTCTAGGAGAGAACTTGCAGTGTCAGCTGGGCTGATTTTGGGGAGAGCACAGATCCTGGGGGATTTTGGGTGACACAACCCCCAAAAGGCAGCTACAGAGAGGCAAAAATTCCAAACGTACATTTAACAGCATCCACGAGCAAACTCTGCAACGCTGCGTGGCAGGGAACTAAAATCCCCTTTTTCTGCTAAACGCCTGCAGAAAATCAGGGTTCAGGTAAACACAAACCAAGAGCACACGTGGAAATGAAGCTGGATCCCAATTAAACCCGGGCTGATCCGTGCCAAGGGGTGCAATGTCCATTAAAAAATCCCAGGAAACAAAACTCCCCCTCTCTCCCTGAGCTGCCGCGGAGCTGAAAATTCCCAACCCTCCCCGGCTGCACCAAACACACCCAGAGCCACCCAGCCCGAGGTGCCCAGCCCGGATATTTAACCCCAGGAATTTTGGGGATCCCACTGAGGTGTCTTAGAGGTGCCTTGACCTCCTGGAATTGCTGAGCTGCTCAAAACGCTGAGAATTCCGCTGCTTTAAGACATCACAAAATTGCCTCGCTCACTTCTGGAAGTGCTGGGTTTGGTTTTAGTGCTTAAACATTGTGGCACAATTCCTATTTATTTTGCTGAGATGTTTGTTGGATGTGCTGCACTAGGACAATTCCCCTCCTATCACCCCAAAATTTAGATTTAATTTCGTTTAGCTGCGCACACGGGGATTTTTATCTTTTTTTTTTTTTGCCAGTTGAACCACATCTCTCTTTTTTCTCCTTTTCAGAGTGCCTCCAGTCAAATTTGAGCTGCAACTGGGCAGCTGCGTGAAGTATTGGGTAGGTTGTTATATATACAGATATACATAGATATATACATATATATGTGTGTATATATATGTATGTATATATTTTAAGTGGTTGCATCTGGGAAAGGCATTAATATTCATTGCAGCATTAGAATAAAAATGACTTGGGGGGAGCAAAGAGGAGGGAAGGTTTAGCACTAAATGAAGCTGATTTAGGGGTAACAGGAGAATTGCAGGAAGATTTTATTAATTTCTTTAAACGAGATGCTTTAGCCAGTTTTTGGCCTTAACCTATATATACATCAAAAATTAATAATCATTTTTGAAAAACAGAATAATAAAAAATTAGGTGATTTCGGTGCTTCTTGGCCAATCTTTGGCCTTGCTAAGGACAGAATTAGGTGGGAGTTTAGCAGGTGACTCTGGCTCCAGCCAAGCAGAGGGACCTTGGCCCATCCTCTCAATATTTCAGGGTGCTGGGGGAAAACCTAAACACATTTCAATAACCACCCCTGAAAATCTGGCATTGTTATAGAAAACCTGATTGACTTAATGCACAGACATAAAATTAATTAAGATATAAATACAGACTTCTGCTCCTGTTGTCTCTCTCCATCATTAACCTCACTGTGTACAGGTTGATGCACTTGAGAGGTCTCCAAAACACCACCTTAAACCTGTCTCCCTCTTTTTAGAGCTGTTTTAGAAGTTCCTGCTCCTCCTGCTGGGAGTTGCCACCGAGCCCAGGAGTTGAGCTGATGAATGATTTGAGTGCCCCTTTCACACCTCAGTACAAAGCCAGCTGCGTTATCCCAACTATTTTTTAACAACACCTTGAGCAATCCTTGGTGGGGAAGCACCAGGAGAACTCCTGACACAGCTGAGGGTGCAGGGGGCTCTCCATGGACGTGGAGAAAGGGTGAGGGTAAGTTAAGCCAGGTCTTGCACCAGTTTAACTCTTTCCAAAGCAGTTTTTGACCCACACTCCCATCTTGCTGGTCTATGCTCAATTATCAGGTTCTGTCCCTGACCAGAACTGGAACCTGATTTCCACGCCTCTGAGGATGTTTATCCACCTCAAGTGGATGAGAAAAATCAAATTGACCTTAATCAAATCCTCTTGGAGTCCAAAAAATCTTCCTGGTGGCTTTGGCAGCACTAGGCAGAAGAAGCCCTAAAGCTCAGTCCCATGTGCAGCAGGAGGTGTAGTTTAAAAGAAATAAATAAACCCATTAATAGTTTTTTAAACCCCATCCACCTTTTGTCCTTCCTTAAAGGTACAGAATCAAGAGGTCCAACATTGGCTGTATGTTGGGAACAGTCTCTGGAGACACCTAAAATTATGGATACACCTAAAAATTCTGGATACACCTCAAATTTATCCCTTGTAAAGCAAATACTGAGATAATTCTGGCTTTTTTTGGGTTGCTGTGGAATTTGGAGTTGTGGCCTCAGCCATTTTTTGGCATGAGAACACCCCTGCCATCTAGGATAATTCTGATTATGCTCACCAGCAAATCCTGCCATGCCAAAACCTAATGCAAATATAAAAATACGGTGCAATTCTGCTTAAACAATTCAGTGCTTGCAAAAAGTCACAAAGAACAAATCCAGAAGTTGTTATTATGAGCATAAGTTAAACGATATTAAATTTAAATACACTGTGAACTGCAGAAGTGTTATTACTGCAGTGAGGGCCTGACTCCAACTCGGTCAGAGCAAGGGAATTCTGGATCAGGGTGTCCCATCCTCCCCTAGGGTCACCCGTGTGTGTCTTGGCATGGCCAGCTCTGGGATCAGTGTGACAAAAACCCAACCCAGTGCCCCACACAACTTCAAATTCCTTCCTTTCCAAGGGCCAGGTTTGAAGGTCGCCGTTTCAAATCAATTAATTGCATTTATTTGATATCGCCATCCCAATTTTAATGAACATCGCAGCAGAAGACTTCTTTGTAATCTGAATATTTATCTCTGGAGTAATTCCATCTATTATGCCAGGGTGTATTATTAGGGAGCTGAGGAGAAAATACTCAATTTTTTTGCAGCAGTTACAGTCAGTGTGGGATCAGGCAGAGCACAGAGGCACTTTAAATGAACACACACCTTCCACTGCGTGAGAAATGAGCGGGGTTATTGCAGTGAGCCACAGTATTTATATGATACTCCACAAACAGCAGCTAATTAATCTTCACAAAACTCCTGTGCATAAAGTGTGAACCCAGTTTAACAAACGTGAAAACCAACATATGTAGGTCAGGAGACTTTTCTGAGTCTGTCAGAGATTCACCGGGAGAGAAGGGAGCAGGAGTCAGATGCTGAGATCCCAAGCCTAGGCCGGGAGAGGAGGAGTTGGCTGCTCATTTGTCACTTGGGGTTTTTTTAATACAAAGACTCCAGTCGCACAAAAACCAACCAACAAAAAACCAACAGAAAACCAACAAAAAAAAAAACCAACAAAAAACCAACAAAAAACCAACAAAGCTAGTTTTAGTTGGTAATAAAAGCACACACACGAAAAACCCAAACAAAACAAACAAACAAAACCAAACAAACCAACCAAAAAGCAGATCAATATTATGTCTATAATTCCTATCCCAAATCAAATCCTCATTTCCTGATGGGACAAACCAGAAACACTTCTCCATCCTCTTGCCTTAAATCAAAGTAATTTCTTCAGTCTGGTTAAACTTCTTTTCTGCATGCAGTCACTCACTCCAATTTAGATTTTAAGTTTAAAGTTTAAGTTTTGATGTGGGAACATTATTTAGGGCCTAACCCCTGAAATTACACCTGGGGGAAGGCAGAAGTGTCTGATTTCCTCTGGCCCTGAGTTCAAAAAAGCCAGTGTTGGAGATAGGTGTGAAAAAGGAACAAAAACAAGGTTAGGGAATCAGCTAAGGGAGCCCACGAGATCTGACAAACTTAAAAATATACAGCATGGAAGAACTGATCCTAAAACTGCCTCTAATTATAATTTTTTTGAAATGCCAGGAGGTCATGCTCACACTTCGATTAAAAAACAAAACCCAGAGGGTTCTACAAGGAAAGGGGCAATCAAGATGCAACGGGAGCTGATAAAAGGTGGCTCGTACCAAGGGAAAATGGACTCCTTTAGACCTGTTTTAAATTAGAGGATTCTCAATAAACCTGCAGAACCTGCTAAGTTTGATAACAAAAGAGAACTCTGCACAAGACTGACATGGCTTCAAGAGCTGGCTCTGCAAATATTTCTGTTCTGCTGCTACTACTGCTGCTGCCTAACCATAACCCTAAAACTAACACTGACCCTAACCCTAACCATAACCCTAGCCCTAATAACCCTAGCCCTAACCCTAACCCCAACCCTAACCCTAGCCCCAGCCCTAATAACCCTAACCCTGTTCTTATATAAAGTATCTGCACAATGGATTAAAGAAGACATTGGGTGAAAATATCCTGTATTTCAGATGGATCAAGAGAGAGCATGGCACACAAGTCCACAACAATGGTTGAACTTGATCCATGTCCAAGTCCCAGTCTTTTCCCTCTGCCACAGAACAATTCCTCCTCAAATATCCCCTCTCTCTGCAGCCTGGAACATCACATTTCTTTCCACCCTTTATCTAGTGTTTTTGGTTTTGTTTTTTTTGAAAAAAAGCTTAGTTTCAAACCAACAATAACTGAATATAAACCTGCAATGTGTCGCCCAACATCCAACGTGTCGGAAAACTTGATATTTATTTTCTGTGGATTTTCTGTACATTTTACAGTTCTCATCTCTGAAGCAGGTTGTGTCCCCCTGGTTCTGAGCAGGGACACACCCCCACAGCTGCAATTCACACTCTTTGGGGTAAATAAATGCGTTTTCTGTTGCAAAATGATCCCATTTTCAAGAAAAAAAGGCTGGGGGAGAGCGCCCTGCCGGGTACCCAGGCAGTCATTTCTCGGTGCTCCCTGTACTTATTTGCCATGGCCACATTTGCTAGGGGGAAAAAAACCCCAAAATCTCCAAGGAAAACCTCCTTGTTTGTGCACTCTGATGAAAACCTGACACCATTAATGAAAATAATAATTGAACTCTATGGGCTCGAATTGAAAATGAAACACAACACTAACAGCGTGTTTGTAATTGCAATTGTTCTCCAAAAAGTCTTTGGAGGACTCTTTGCAATTTGAGCAGTTTCCCCTTTATCCTTTGGGCTTTCCCCTTTCCTCCCACACCAAAACTTTCCAGTAACTTCCAAGACAATGGCTAAAAGCTTATTTATCCTGCAAGATCCATATTATTCATGCCATTTGGCACGGGCCCAAATGCCAGAGCATAATCAAAAGTCAATAGGCAGGGAGGTAATAGAGGAGAGCATTGGGCTGACGGGCTGTTGAAAGGGACCTTCAGATAATATTCCCTGGTTTATTACGGTGTCTGTGGGCTCCAACTGTGCTGGGCACGGCCCAGGCACATCGTGAAATTGTTATTGGGGAAGGGAGGCACAAAGGACAGCAGGGAGGAAAGGCTTCTGTGTGTCTCAGGGCTGGGGAAATCGAGGCACAGAGAAATTCAGTGCCTTGCGCCATCGCACAGAGCCAGCTGCTTTTCCAGGCAGCAACCACGTCCCATTCCTGCAAGTCCACGCTCGGGGTTTTAGTGGTTCTTTTTAACAGTGACACAAATGTCATAGAGCTCATTGCCTCCACACCTAACACCCAGCAGGGTTTGGAAAACATGGCCAAGGTCTTGTTCTTTACACTCGTGTCAGCCTCAGCAGCATGCACGAGATTTGGAGCTGGGCTGTGTCACCAAACACAGGCCCGAGGATGCTCTGCAGTCCTGCTTAAATCCACTCATTTTTGGTATCACTTCATCCTCAGGGCTCTACACAGGTGCAAATTTATCTCAGGATCTGCTTCGCAAACCCTGCAGATCCCAGAAAGGCTGGCAGAGGTGTTAGACAAGCACAGACCCCAATCCCCACTCATTTTTTTTTCCGTACTGAGAGAACCCTACAATTCCTTTCTCTTGTGACTCTTCCATCCTCCCAGCCCATCTCCCTCCAAAACCTCAGCCTGCTGAGCCATGCTAGGCTGAACAGTGAGCACCAATTACACCAGCGGCCCCTCTCTGCTGGCTCTGCTGGTTTTTACTGTTGCTGCCAGATGGCAGAGCCCGGCACGGAAAAGCTCCCGACCCTGCAGTCGATGCAGAACTTGGAAATAACTTCCCAGCGACTCCAGGAGATCACAGAGCTGCACTGATGTCAACGTTAGGGATGGAACCAAGGTTAGGCTCCCATTTTACACCTGCCAGAGCGGATATCGCTCAGCTCAGAGCTCTCACTCGTTTGTGAAGGGATCCGTCCCCAAACTGGGTTCGTGTGGAATAAATGTGCATTCATTTGCTAAAGAGGCAGATTTACATCCCAGCAGCTCAGGGTCCGGGCACATTCTGCCTCCTCCCTTCTCCAGGGCTATTCAGAGGGTAGATTTGCACCTATTGTACTTGTGGGTCTGGGCACAGATGACCTTGAATCGGAGAATTGGTGTAACATTATATTCCTATGACAGATTTATGGCTTGGCAGATAGGGGTGCATTCAGCGCATTCCTTCCCTAAGACAGGACAGCATCCAATGTTTGTTAGCATCATTAAACTAAAACTGACTTTTCACCTGCTCCCATACCATATGCAGCTGCAAATTTTTAAATTAAACTATGAAGCCATGCATAAATTTACATATATTACAGACTAGCCTCTCCATTTAACATGCAAATGTACTCCAATGTTTCAGAACACCTTCTGTCGCTAATTAATTTGCTGAATTATAATTAGACTAATCCTGCATAATTAATAAGCACAGATTTTTTTTTAATTTCTAAGCAGCTTGATGAGATCATTCACTTCCTTCTATAAACTGCTAAGTAACTGTTAAAAAAAATCTGGAAAGAACATATGTGAAAAGGTATGTTTGATGTCGCATACAAATTCAAACTAGCGGGCAGGCTTCAAGAAAGTCAAGATTAATAGAGGTGTGTGCTTGAAGAGACCGTCAGCACATTATTTTCAGGGGCACGGACCAAGATTTTCTGTGTCTGTTTTATTCCTTTTTTTTTTTTTTTTCCTTTTACCCCTCAGACCTTCCGAGATCACGGAGTGAGGCAGGGCAGGATGACAGAACCTCGTGTAGGATCAGGAGATGCTCTGATGCCACCCCGGCGCTGCCTCTCAACCCCTCACCCTGGACATGCTGGGTGTGGATCAGCTCCTTTGATGGGATTTGGAATTGTTTTCATCCTGCCTGCCAAAACCAACCGAGAGCATCCTAGAGAAACAATTAAGTGCTATTAGCACTGGATTCATTCTCTAATGATTAAAATGAAGGGTTCTGCTTTCATGTTGGAGAGCTGGGCTGCAGAGAAGGGCACGTGCCGGAGCAGGTTTCAATGGGCTGGCTTAGAGGCCACAGACTGATGCACAAAGAACCCTTGTGCTTAAAACAGCCCAGGCTTAAGATCTAAAATATCTCTCTCTAAAATAATCATGCAAGGAAAGCCAGAGATCCAAAACACCACAGGATATTTTGCAAACGAGGATGCCCGCAATAATATGAGCATTATTCTATTTACAAACATTTTCTGGAGCCTCACTCCCTGTATTTATTTACCTGCTTTGGGATGTAGCATTTCAGCTCTACTGCTCCTTGTTCTGTCTTCCCCCCAATCCTCCTCAAATTCAGCACCGGCACCGTCACCCTGTGTTTGCCTCAACTGTGAGTAAGCAAAATCTGTGACAAGACCTCCTGGTTCCCAACAAAGGAAGCAAGAAAAAAATGAATTCCCATCCGAGGAAATTGCTGAAGCACTTCAAGTCAAGTGTGGCTTGTCTGCTCCAAACAATGCACGTAACATCCTCATCAGACGCTTCTGCCTGACGTTTCTGTTATTTTTCTATTAATCTGGACAAATTCCCTTCTTTAAATAAATACATCATTTAAATTGATCTGGGTTCTGCATGAACAGAAAACATAAAAGCTTGAACAGGACAAGTTCTTGGCACTGTGTGCCAGCCAAGCCTCTTTCTAGTATTTCCTACCGGACAGTCCATAGGAAATCACTCTTTTTTAAAAATAAAAATCAAACCAAACAACTTTCTGGCCCAAGGAAGACAGGAAATTATTTTCTGCACTTGAAATTCTGCTGTGCTTGAACTCATCAGAAGCTCCTCAGAGCAGAGAGGTACTTGTGAATGGCACGTGCTGAACAAAGGCCTCTCTTTGGGGGAAGAAATATCATCTTGAAATTAAAAATACAGCAAAATTGCACTTTTGGAATCCTGTCCACTCTCAGAGCACAGCAGCATCGTGAGATCACCATGGACTGAAGGACTGAACACGGAACAGCTCTAACAGTTCTGTGTTGTGAATTTACAGACAGCCCCAATAGATGTTGTTTTCTTAATAGCCACTGGACACATCGCCAGGTGACAAAGGAAGTTAAAGAGGAACAAAGAAAACCTCTCTCTGCCTCATCCATCTCCATTTCTTACCTTCCAATAACCCAACTCAGCAGACAGAAAAGATGTAATGAGTTAAGAAAGAAAAAAAAAAATCAGGATTAGGTCTGTATTTTTTCCCTTCACGTTTCTGCCTGCACTTATGTTTTTTTTTTTAAACCATGGATGAATTGGCCCAAAGATATATAGGTCACATGGCTGAGGCAGAAATAGAATCTGTATCTCCAGAGCCACGGTGCTGGTACACGAGCAAGTCCCTGAAATTCTTTAAAGCTATTCCAGTTTTGTCAGAAGAAGAGATTTTGCAGCCACAGCATGAGGCCAACCCCAAACATCAACACCCACATCCTTCAGATTTCTGATGCCCAGGGCTTCCCACCTTTCCATTTGGCCACGGAATCTGCCTCAGCTGAAATGATGTTTCACTTTTTTGTTGTTTCAACTCCTGATGAAGATTGTGTGTGTGCACATCTGCCTGTGTATGGAGAGGCAATTTTGCTTTAAAGAGAAAAATTCTGATCTTTGAACCCCACCTTTTCCTGTATTTTTACATATATCCTCAGAAATCCACTCATTTTCCAGAGACTTAATATTTTAGACACATATGCACCATCCTGTGTTTATGAGGAACAAGAAAATTCCTTACGTGCTGTAAAAAAATTAATACATTTTAAGTGATCCCACTTTGTACTGCAATCTTTTCGTTCATCCCTGGGTGCTGGCCTCCAAGTTTAATTAACCTTTTCTAGTACCCTTTGATGTAGCACACACAGAGACCAAAAAAGCGGCAGGATTTTGGGGTACAAACTCTTAATTGGCAAAGAGGTGAGATATCAGTGAAGAAAATTGATATGTATTTTTCAGGGTCTTAAATAGGGGCGGTGGGAAAGGGCAGGAGGTTGTGGGAAGGACCAGGACAAGCTCCAAGAACAGGTTTCATGCAAGAAGAGCAACTACGAGTGCCAAGTCTCAGCTCCAGAACAGCCCAAATATTCCTGAAATACGTCACCAAACCACGCTCCTTAAAACCAAAACCACGCTCCTTAAAACCAAAACCACGCTCCTTAATAGTGCTTTAAATTGGGCACCCAGAAATCCCAGCGAGGTAAAACCCAAGCACTTGGGCAATCTCTTTGCTGGAAACTCGTGGCTGCAGGAAGTTATTTTGCCCCTGGCCAATGCTTTATCCTACAGGAGAAATTGCTTCCCTTCATCCACCCCTCTCCCTCGCGTGTGCACACACACCCTCACGCGCCCCACGTCATGCGGCGATGTTAACAGCAGAGGTAAAACCCAAGCACTTGGGCAGTCCTTTGCTCAAAACTCCTGGTTGCAGGAAGTTATTTTGCCCCTGGCCAATGCTTTATGCTACAGGAGAAATTGCTTCCCTTCATCCACCCCTCTCCCTCGCGTGTGCACACACACCCTCACGCGCCCCGCGTCGTGCGGCAATGTTAACAGCAGAGGAAAATTGCTTCCTGACCTCTCCAGTGATCAATTCACACCCTGAAGCATGAGATTGCTTTCATTTCGGTGTGGATGTGTAACACCCATTCCCACACCGCCGCAGTCAGCGCAGAACCTGCAGCTCACCTGAGCCAACAGAGCCCCTGTGATCAGAGCTGGGTTTGGCAGGAATCCTCCTCCAGGACACGGAGTTCTGGAGAGGGAACTGCTCCTTCAGCCCAGGCTGTGTGGGGAAGGTTATGGATTTGAAAAAGGCTTCAGCAGGGAATATCTTTAGCCTTTGCAGCACTTTGTGAAAGTTCTGTCTTTCACAGGTGAAGAATTTAAAACGATGTTACAGTTTTGTAAACTTCTACACCTGCAGTTGCTTCTCAAGGACTGTTTTGGTTTTAACCAGAAAAACATCTAGAAATGGATGTCTCAAAACTTGGCCAATCACCCCAAGGGTGATTGTTTTATGCCATTCAACACGCTTCTGTGTATTAACATATAAAAGCTGTTCAATCTTTCATTAAACTTCCTTACTTCAGACCATCCTCTGACTGCTTAGACTCTATCCTTCTTTACCCGTGCGGGGTGCTACAGTGACAGAAGGTCACAGCTTTGATTTCCCCCTCGATCACTCCAGCTCTGGGTGTATATTCATGAAGCTTTTGTGTTCAGCTACAGAGCCTTCCCCTCCGGCTGGAGCCAAGAGCCTTCCCAGGGCTGCTGGGAGACATCCTAAGTTAACACTTGGTAATTTCAGCTCCTGACCTTCCACCCACTGAAAGTGCAGATGCACTTTTTTTGCACCAAATGCAAAAATATCCCATTCCTGGGCCTCTTTCCATGGTGGTCACAGACCTGGCTTTGGACTCAAAATGTCCAAAGGGGGGCACAAGGATGAGGAAGGGTCTGGAGGGGCCACAGGAGGGGCAGCTGGGGGCACTTGGATTGTTCAGCTGGAGAAGAGGAGGCTGAGGAGAGACTCATTGGGGTCTGCAGCTTCTCTCTGCTCTCTGTGAGCAGGGACAGCACCCAGAGAATGGCTGGAGCTGTGCCAGGGAGGGTCAGGTTGGATTTTGGGAAAGGTTCTTTCCCCAGAGGGTGCTGGGCACTGCCCAGGCCCCCCAGGGAATGGGCACGGCCCCGAGGCTGCCAGAGCTCCAGGAGCATTTGGACACTGCTGCCAGGGATGCCTGGGGTGGGATTTTGGGGTTTCTGGGCAGGGCCAGGGGTTGGACTGGGTGATCCCAGTGGGTCCCTCCCAGCTCAGGACATTCCATGATTCTCGAGGGGAATTGCAGGAGGCTGAACACTCTGGGCAGTATGGGACAAGTTGAGTGACCAAACTTTGTATCCCCACCCCGTTTCTGATCCCACAGCTCCATCCAGTGATGGACAAAGACCCCGAGTTCCCAACAGCCTCCCAAAGTAACCAAGAGCCCACCCAGAGCCGGCCATTCTCACAAGGGGTTGGTCAGGGTTGGTTTTAATTCCATTAAGGGAAGATTTCTGCAAGGCTCTGCTTTATGACAAGAATAATGAGCTCGTGTGGGGGCTCCAGATGTTTCCAAACACATTCTTCACTCGCTTCAAATCCTGATATTCCTCCCCAGTTTGTGGAGATCCCAGTTTGGTGCTGAAGGAGGGGTTGCAAAAGCCAGAGATGAGGCTCTGTCAAGAATCTGGCAGTGACAAAGCTGGACACAAACCCGCACTAAACTGAGCTTGAAAGGCTTCTCAGGGAGAAAATCCAACCCACTTTATCTCTCGGAGATATCCAACATATTTCTGTGCACACGCACTGCATGTTTTATGTGCAGGCACACACACACATCCACGAGAGCACAGATTGCCAGCCGACAGTTGGCTTCTTGATTGGAAAACCTCCTGTTTGGATGCCTTGAATCACAAGGCACAGTTCCAGATGCATCATCACAACACGCTCTCCACTGAAAAAAGGTCTCTTGGCACTTCCCAACTTTAGGACTTCCTGCCCACGTCCCTGGTGCACTGAGAGCCTGATGTGCTCGGTGAATTTTGGATTTGTTTTTTTCCCTTCCCGAGTCCTACTGCGGCCGTAATTCCCGGAGAAAAGTTTTCAAGTGCCTGCAACATTCGCTGGATGTTTTCTTCATTTATTTAATCCAGATGTTTACATTTTAAATAATTGAGGAGCTGCTATGGTAAATAGACATCAAGGAAGGCTAATGGGAGTCGCGCTGTCGTTAGGGAGAACTTGTAGGATGAGACACTGGATCAGGACTCAGTCCCTGCAGTGTCAGGATGGGTTAGGGGAAGGGAGGAGTGCAGCTTGTTGGAAAACATTAAATCAGTGCAGCCCCTGACACTCAGAGAGATGCTGAGCAAGGTTTGACACAAACCGCACGGAACTCGTAAGGAAAAAATAGATCCTGAGCTTTGCCATTGTGAAAGCTTCTGTTTCTTCGTGTGGTTTGATTAAAAAAAAATTAAAGATGGAATTGTTTCCATTTCTCCACTTTGTAGACCCCCTCACCAAGCTCGTCTAACAGCAAGGGTGGTTTCTGAGGCTCCCAAATGAAATGCTGCAGTTGTTGCTTGACTTAAGCCTGAGTAGGGTTGCTCTGATGTAAAGTTTCAGGACTGACAGTGAAATTTTCAGTCTGAGGGAATGTGGGCTCTACTCGAAACACTGAACATTTACTCTCCTAATTTTTGCCTCCATTGTTAAACTCTCATTTAGTTTTAATTTGCACCTCCTAATTTGAACCTCCAATTTGAACCTCCTAAAAACCAACCTTAACCTCTCTGAAGTCAAGGCAGCTTAAGAGGAGGTAACACAATGTGCAGGTCTGCAGTAGCTTTGATAAACTGATTTTTAAAAATCATTTCTTTAATTCCGCTGCTGTAACCGAGGATGGTGACAGCCTTGTGATGGCTGAACTTTCTATTGTTTCCTACAGGTTTTTTCCCTGATTTTGTCAAATACTCTCAGCTGTGTAAAGTCACTCAGAAATTGTTAAGTTATAATGATTTGGAGCAGGTAAAGAGTTTTCTCCATGAGATCAGCTCCTGTCTATTCCCTCCCCACTCCATTGCACAACTCAGTTTTCCCCCAATATGCAGAAAGATTTCAATGACTCCACATCATAATGTAATCCCTTGTAAAGGCTCCTTTGGAGCTGTTAGGAAGTATCTCCTGGAATATCTGTGGAACAGCAATTTTACAGGAGTTATGGTCCACTGGGCCCAAAATCCATCTTAAAAGGAACCAGCAGGAGAGGGGGAAATGCTCCATAAAAGACCAGAAGATTTTCAAAGGTGTTTTTTGCTACCAAGAAAATTAACTCTGCAAAGTTCCTTCGTGCCTAAGTGTGCAGTTCCAGCTCTGGTGAAAGTTGTGAACTCAAACAGTCCCAGAGCCCCAGTCTGAGCTGGGTTTGGACTGGGAATACTGGGAGATGCTTCCAAAGGGTCTCTGTAGGAAATAGTGTATCACTTTTAGTAGAAAATGACAGCAACGTTTGCCTTGTGAGACCTTACAGCCAAAAATTCAGTACAATACAGAGATTTAAGGTTAAATGAATTTACGGACATTAATTTTGGCAAAATGTGTTTTCTTGGGGACCCAGAACCAAAACCTCACATCTCTTTCTAGAATATGAGGATTTACTACAGATGAACTAAAAGATTTGCACATCTTAATATGTGTCCTATGAGCTCTGAAGCTTTTGGGGTTTAAATATACTGATCACACTCCTGAGGAATCATCAAACCATGGAACGTCAAGGCAGAAACTCTGATCTTTGCCAGGAGGCTTAAAAATTTTTAGACAATTAATCAGTTCCTCTAATAATAGATCCCAAATCCCTCCCTTCTCCATTCCTCTTTTTCCTCTCTACCTTCCACTAAAAAAATTATTGAACAGTTTCAGTCTAAATTCTGGTTTTGTAATAATTCAGTGAATGCCAACATAATTTTTTGTTGCTTAATTAGACTAGCAATTTGGAGGACAGCTTAGGAAAACATTCACTATAATTCTTGAAATGAGGCATTAGAAACCATTTAATCTGTCCTACATAATTACTTTGTACTTATCCATTAGCAAGTAAAATATTAGGGGAGAAGTGTCTTTTACACACAACAGAGCGTTTCTTTCTAATAAAATAAAAGCCTGCTCATTTTCTTTCCTTGTTGAGTAAGCTCAGATTCCTGAGCACCTGAGCAAAAATAATAGGGCAGTTATTATGCTTGGCACCAGTTGTGCTGGAGCTTAGAAAAGGACAAAACTCTGGAAAAAGGTGAAATTGTTTTTCTAAAGGGCTTTTCCTCTCCCATTCCCTGGTTTGGTTTGGCTCCCCGTGGCTGCCTGGGCTGGCCACGCTCGGGGACCTGTGAACATCTTTCCCTCTCAGTGACAGGAATTATTTTTTACTAAAAAACTCTCCAAAACCCTTAAAGAGGGACCAGGGCCTCACTGTCCCAGCAGTTATAAAAAGAGCAGGAGACAGAACAGTTCCTTTCCTGAGCCTCTAAGGATCCAACAATGAGGGGAAATTGGCTCCAAAGCCTTGCTGGATCCAGCAGAAGTTTTGTTTTACCCATGACTGCTCCCACCTCGGAGCGTCTGAAGCTGGAATCAGAAGTGGGAGGTGAAGCTGACAATAAGAAATGATTCAAAACCATGACTCTCCTGGTTAATAAACCCTCCTGCTCTCTCAGAGCCAATCCTCCCACTGTGAGCATTTTGTTCCTTGTCTGGGTGGGAGGGTGATTTTCATTTTCCTGTGGGGAACTGCCTGCTCGAGCTAAACTTTGGGCTAAATGTTTCAAACTCTGCCTGTCACAGCCTTGGTGTGAATCTACTCACTTAATCACCATCCCCACTGGTTTTGGTTTTGGTTTTGTTGTAGCTGTTTACAAAAACAAATCCTGCTCTGACAAACACCACCATTCCAGCTCCATTTCTTACTGGAAGTTAGCAGGAATTCTTTGATGATTAAGAATTATTATTCTTCTGCAGCCAGCATTGTACCTGCAAACTCCATGCCCTACACACATATGATCCCCCCAAACTTTGCTCTGCATTACATTATCCCCATCAATCACAGCAAAATCATAGATCTGATCGTGGAACAGCAGCAGCCTGAAGAAAATAGAATGGCATTCATGGTTCAGAGACAATTTTTGGCAAATTTTTGACAAAGCCCTACCCAGGCTTGGATGGTCCAGCAGCCCTCAGAACCTTCCTGGAGACAGCAAAGTTTGTGCTGTTATTACCCTTCCACGTGCATTTCATGGTCAAATAGTTACTGCCTACCAAACCTTGCCCTCTTTGGCCAAGCTGAGCTGCTGAGCAGACAGAAAATGATCCTACAATGGGGGAAGAACGAGATAAAACTCGGGCAAAAGGAGCTTGAAAAGTGACAGGTAACAACCATCACATTCACTACAGGCCAAGAATTGCCACCTCAGGGGTGAAATGTGCAGAATACTCCTGATTAAAGCACACCAATAAATGCATTTTGGGGCATTTTGGGGGATTTTAGGTCCTGTGACAGACTGTACACACCTGAGTGAGACACTGGAGATGGCTCATGCAGGTGCTGATCCACGCTCTGCTTGCCACTGCCCATCAGGAGTGCAATGAGCTCAGAGCTTCTCTTTAATTTACAGTTCAGGCTCAAGACCTGGGAAAGTTAGGTTTCCAGAGAGCTCTGCATCTTTAAAACCTCCAAAAAATAAACTGCTGCAGTCCTTGGCATCTCCCAAAACTGCCCACGTCCCTCTGAGCTAAGTACAGTCTGGCCAGGTCTGCACAAGTGCCCAGAGATTCTCTGTCAAGTTCCCACTTTGAGACATCCTAGACGATCCGATTTTTTACCAAGGACTGCTCACCGGCCTCTTCAGTGTCTTAAATTTAAAATCCAACATTTCCAGATGCTTTTACCCTGTATTTTCGTGGCTGTCACCAAAAGAGTTTTGTTTTCTTACTCAAAGACTCTGAATTTTGGTGTGTGTGCATATGCAGAGAGACTCGGAGGGGCCGAGAGGCATAAATCATCCCAAACTGCTGCCGTAATAAATGTGGACAAATGAATAAAATTTGTCACCAGCCTAATATCACCATCAACGTTTTGTCTAGCTGCATTCCTTCCAATTTGAAAACAGTTCAATACCCCTTTTACCTTCAAGTAGCAGCACTTAATAAACAGTGATGGATGCTTTTTATTCCCTTTTCTCCCCGCTTCCTTTCTCCCATTCCCGTTCTCCTATGCCTTTTACGAGGGGATTGTTTAGCTTGGGGGAGATGTAGATCCTCCATCCTTCTTGCATTGACATGCATCCCTCAAGGAATGACGACCATATTTAATTCATAACCCCCGTTGGCTACACAAACATACAACTTCCCATCAATTAGGCAACACAGAGACGCTGTTAAAAATCAATGAGCTTATTATTAAATATATTTTCTTTTCATGTAACAATAATAGTTATTGCTGCTCCATTGTTAGGGCTGTGATATCAGCTGGTTGAGCAGCTCCGGAAAAAAAAATAAAAGGGGTTGATTGCTTTTTGATCAGCTGGGGTAACATCAGAGAGTGTCAGGATATGGTGTGACACAGACAGCAGAGGATAAAGGTGATAAAAAGTGACCAAATAGATGTTTCTTGAATAAAATCATCTGGTGTGAGCAGAACACAGCAGAGACTGAATATTCACCTGATTTCCCTGGCTGTACACGGATTTCTGTGCCAGTGCAAGGCACCCAGCATCCATCACACCCCTTCAAGGCGTGGCTGGGCTGGTATTTGTGTTCTCACCGTGCTGTGTTTATCAGGAATTATTGGGATATTTTGACACATGCCACTACTGAGGGAGCTCCCTGCCTACAACAGAGATGTAAAGCCTGTGCCAGCTCATGCAAAGGTTAAAAAAAAATCACACACACACACACAAAAACCCACAGTGCACGGATTTTGGCAAGTGCATCAGATGCTGTCTGGCCACAGCTGATCTGAAGCGAGTCCCCTGTAATTATGGGAGAAGGTGGAACAGGTTTCCTGCTAATTGGAAAATTCTGCAAATGGCACCACTGAAGTAAATTGACAGTCGTTAGAATATTAGCAAAATGAGGGAACTGATTAGGAAAAAGCTCAGATGTGGAATTCTGGTTTGGAGAGGTTTTTTTGGTTTTAAATAGTGCCTGGATCTACCAACAAATTGATAATAAAAGCTGAACTGAATAATAACAGCTGTTATTTGACCTGGATGCAAATAGATTTGTGCAAATATGCATTCATACACATATAGGTACTATACACACATTTATTAAGTGTATAAACACATAATTCCTGTCACTCTTCTCACGTTAAGACAAATACACAGAATGTTTGCTAACTTTTTTTTGGAAAATATCTATTTTTCCCAAATATTTACACCCAGTAGGGGAGGAAAGCTGCATTTCAGGACACAAGCAAGAGGCAGGTTCTAATGAAACCGTAATCACTTCATGCTCCAAACAAATCTTCCAGGGATTTGTTTACATCCTTAAATCTTTAAGTGGTTTGTTCCGAGGGGAAGCCGAATTTTTCCATTGTAAATGTGGTCTTGATTGACTGCTGGGGAGAATTCCAGTAGCAACTTCTCTTTGTGTTTGAGTTTGAGCTGCACAGGAAGCTCAAAGTGGGATTTGGCCACGACTTTGGCCATCCATCAACGGCCCTGGTGTTTGTGTTCCTGATTTTCCACCACCAGGAGCAGGGGGAAAGCAGAAGTGAGGGGGAAATGAGACATTCTAATTAAAGGCACTGCCACAAACGCCATCAAAGCCACCTCTCTGGGACTTCGTTAGGAGTCTCCTGTTTCTTTCCCCACAATCCTGATTTCAGTCTCAAAATCATCTCCAGGGCCTGATCCTGCTCTGATTTTTTTGGGAGTTCGGCCTCTCTTTGCTGAGGACTTGTGCTGGCCCTGGATGATCCCTCTGGTCTCTGAGACCCCTCATTTTACAGAATTCCAGACTGGTTTGGGCTGGAAGGACCTTAAAAATCATCTTTTCCAGCCCACATTCCCTATCAGCTCCACAAAAAGATGCTCAGTTGTCTTTGAGGGAGGGAGGATGTTTCTGGATTTTTTTCCTTTTGAACAAGCTCAGACATTTACCCCCCTTCTTGGAAAGAATTTCAAAAGGCACTCATATAGCTTAGCCAGAGATTCCTAGAAGAAATTCCTCTAAAATCCATCCAATTTAAATTTAATTTTAATTTAAAAATGAGATGCTATCGGTAGATTTGCCATATTTTTTTAACAATCCATTGGAATTATGGCATAAAAACACAACTGAGTGTGAAATCCTACAGACAATCCAATAAAACTTCACGTTGTTGTTTCAATAAGGCTTTTCCTCGTAACAACCACCTCAGAAAATTTTATTAATCCAAACCCATGCAGACTATGCATTTCTGCTCCGGGTTTGAGATTACTTTATTCATCCCAGTGATGCTATAAACCTAATAAAAACTCCAGCCTGGAAGATTATATCCCAGGAAGAACCAAAATAACTACAGAGTATTCTCCGTGCCTAACACAGTCTAACCTTGAATTGATTTTAAGTGTAACATTTTCAGACTTCAGAGATTTCCCTTTAATGTAGCCCTTCTTCCTGTTCCTCAAACATTTATGACATTTTATTTCCTTCTGGGTAATTTTTAGTGTAGGTTTGGTGTCTCTTCACTGTTTGGGGGGTTGTTCTTCTACCTGTGTGTCATCCAATCGCAGGAATATTTATACCTAACACGCAAATTAAAACAGTAAAATACAGCCAGAATTGAACAAAGAATGAGGATTTATGGGCCAGATCCAGAGTTAATTTAAATAACCATGTGTTTGGGCTTGGGGAAGCTCAGCTGGACCTCCAGCCTGAGACACGATGGTTTATAGAGCAATTCCAACAGAATAATACCAGTTTATATCCTGTTAAAATTCTGCAGGACTTTTGTGGCACGATTTTTTATTTTTTTTCCAGTACATTTTTGCTCGTTCTGATTAGCAGAGAACCTCCTGTTTGCATTTCGAGCATCCCCGTTTATTTTCCCATATTTATTTAAACAAATCAGGCAGCCCAAATGCTGCCAGCTCCTCGTGGTGCTCCCTGGATGGAACACAGAAATTCCCAGCCCCTCGTGCAGTTCTGGCCACCTCAGCATCCCATATCCAATCCCAATCAATGGGCTCATCCTCAGCAGCTCTTATGGATTTTGGATCAGGTCTTTGGGTGCCAAAATCCAGTGGGATGTTTCCCACAGGAGCAGATCTGCTGCTGCTCGCAGGGAAAACCAAGGCACGATGGAAGCACTCAGAATTCCCTTTTAAAACACCCGGAGTAAAAACAGGAATAAAGAGGTTTTATGGCTCAGTACATGATTTTCCTTCCTGTTACTGTGGATGTTGAATGTTCTGTCCCAGTTTCCAGCCCCTCAGAAGGAATTCTCAGTAGAGAGACACAAAGATCTCCAAGCCATTTGTTGTCAGTCCTAGGAGTAGCTGGGCTTTGACAGGTTTTAGAGGAGTAACCAGACTCCTCTCCACACAAACCAGGTTTTTCTCTCCCACCTTTGCAATTTTTTTTTGCTTCGTTTTCCATTTTTGGTGTTCTCCCTTTCCCAGTTTTCATTCATCCCGACAACGAAACAAAAGAAGGGAGGAGGGGGAGAAAGGGAGAGGAGGAGGAGAAATCCCACCCAAAATTTAAAAAATTTAACAAAAATTAAAAAAAAAAAAAGTCAATCCAGACATTTTGTGCCAAATACAGTTAAAGGTGGTCGGGGAGAGAGGGGGAGAGAGGGAAAAAAAAAAAAAATCAAGTCACTCTCAATCAAGTGTCACACCTTTAAATAGTGGTTAAATCTTTGCATTATGCAGCTCATCCCTTTTACAACACGGGGTTCCCGTGGAGAATTCCCTGTTTACACTGGGAATTCCTCCAGGAGAGCATCAATAAAGCCGAACAGATGTCGGGGTGGGATGCCAGCGGCGGTGGCTGTTGTCAGGGGCGCCGGGGAGCGGCGCTTGGAACAATGAGAGGCGGCAGCTGCCGCACAAAGCCCCGCGTGTGGGTCCGGCTCTGCCCGGGCGGGGCCAGCCCACCCCCCTTTGTCTGGGCACCGTGCCCCCCTTGTTCCGCCCCGACAGGGGCTGACACATGTCGCCCAGGCCGCCTGAAAGGCGATTTGTTTGCCTCCCGCATATGCACCGGTGTTTGTGACCTCCGCTGCCTGCCAGGGATGGAGCAGCCCCGGCTGGGGGAGAAGGGGGAACCTGGAGAGGAGGGGAAAATCAATTAAACACAATAAAAGAAAGGCACCCCCAAGCTCACAGGTGCTGCCTGAGACGCGGTTTGGGGATGGACTTTGTGCCCAGTTGGGTGATGGACTTTGTCTCCCGTTTGGTGATAAATAAAACACAATAAAAGAAAGCCACCCCCAAGCTCACAGGTGCTGCCTGAGACACGGTTTGGGGATGGACTCTGTGCCCAGTTTGGGGATGGACTTTGTGTCCAGTTTGGTGATGGACTCTGTGTCCAGTTTGGGGATGGATTTTGTGCCCAGTTTGGGGATGGATTTTGTGCCCNGATGGACTTTGTGCCCAGTTTGGTGATGGACTTTGTGCGCTGATGCACTTTGTGCCCAGTTTGGGGATGGACTGTGTGTCTGGTTTGGTGATGGACTTTGTGTCCATTTTTGTGATACACTTTGTGCCCAGTTTTGTGATGTACTTTGTGTCCAGTTCGGGGATGCATTTTGTGCTCTGATGCACTTTGTGCCCAGTTTGGTGATGCAGCGTGTGTCCATTTTTGTGATGCATTTTGTGCCCAGTTGGGTGATGGACTTTGTGTCCATTTTTGTGATACACTTTGTGCCCAGTTTGGGGATGGACTCTGTGCTCTGATGCACTTTGTGTCCAGTTTGGGGATGGACTCTGTGCTCTGATGCACTTTGTGTCCAGTTTGGGGATGGACTCTGTGCTCTGATGCACTTTGTGTCCAGTTTGGGGATGGACTCTGTGCTCTGATGCACTTTGTGTCCAGTTTGGGGATGGACTCTGTGCTCTGATGCACTTTGTGTCCAGTTTGGGGATGGACTCTGTGCTCTGATGCACTTTGTGTCCAGTTTGGGGATGGACTCTGTGCTCTGATGCACTTTGTGTCCAGTTTGGGGATGCACTTTGTGTCTGATTTGGTGATGTATTTTGTGCCCAGTTTGGGGATGGACTTTGTGCCCAGTTTGGTGATGGACTTTGTGCTCTGATGCACTCAGTGGCCAAAGTGAGGATGGGGGTGCCTTGCTTGTAATTAAAGGTGGGGTTGGTGAAATTTAACTCATGGGAAAAATACCTGGAATGGGAAATACTTCTTAAAATACCTAGAATGGGAAATACTTCTCAAAGGCAAGTCCACAAGTCTGAAAATTTGATTCAAATGCCTGAATCAAATTTTGGGTTGTAATGAACGTATTAAAAAAAGAGGAAGTTACCATGCTCTAAAAAATAATCATACTAAGTGTCAGGAATAAATGACAATATTTACAAGCTGAGCTCTATTTTGACTGCCAATTTCATCACAACATTAACTAAAAGCTTGCAATAATACTGTTGTTAATAAGCTTATACAGGAGTTGAACCTCAGCGTGACTTTGTATTCAGATCTCCCGGTGGCTTCAATGATTAAAAAAATAGAGAACTAAATAATAATGTAAAAGCATAAAAACAATAGTGAAATAAGGAGAAAGGAAGAAGGAAGCAGGAGATGGTTGTGTGGTAGACAAGCAGGTTGCACACTGGGGGCCCTTCCCTCAAAACTGGTTAATTGGGTATATTTGAAGATCCATAGTGGAATTTTTAAAGTCTTTATCCTTACTCTTGAGAAATAACAACAAGAAAACAAGGACAATTTGGATAACTTTTCCCTTTCACAAAGAACTTGTCATCATATCCTTCCCCTCAATTAATATTTAAAAGACATTTTAAGATCATCTCCACTCAAAATCCAAAGCTGCCCAAAAGAATGCTTCGTTCTGATTGCCTCTAAAACTGCAAAGAATAAACACAGCCCAGAATTAAAATCGATTGATTTTAAGGAATGCAGGAGTGAAAAAAGTGGTGATATTTGGGTTGAATAGGAAACCCTCAGGAGCTGCACTCAGAATTCCCTCCTCGAGTGCCACAAAGATCTGCCACTGATTGTGCCACGGGAATTCTGCACATGGGAAACCCATGGCAAGAGGGAGCAGAGAGATTTGGGCTGGCTAAAATGGAATTTTCACCGAAATAAAACGCTCCGAGACGAGACTTTCCCATCATCTTTTGTCCCCTCGCTGAGAGAGGGAAGGATTTTAGCAAACAGCATCTCGAGTTACGGGGAAGTGAGACTGAGCTTTCATCCGAGGGGATTTAGGGACGTTCTGGGCCGAGTCTGCAACGAGCAGAATCAAACCTTTGAACTTTCCCCGCTCCCAATTTCTTCATTATTTTCACGAGTTCAAAAAAGAAACCCACGCACGCAGAGTTGAGGATTTTTCCCTGATTAAATGCTCGCAAAATAAAAGAGAGATCTCGCTTTTTTTAATCTCTGTACGCTTCAGAGGTTCTGTGTTTGGGGTGGGGTTTTTTTCCCCTTTTGACAATTAGGAATTATTTTTGGCTGCTATGTAGCTAGCAAAGGTTAATTGGGCTTGCTGCTGTAAAATACTGAATTCTGATCACTTGATTAATGAGGTGTCAGAAGCCACAAGTAACCAACACTTTTTTGAAGGGAAAACACTGAAATAAAATGCAGTTTTAAAGATTTTATGTTTCTCCCGCTTCTCTTCCCACCCTAGAACAGGCAGCTGTTTCAAAGGCAGTTGAGTTTGCAGTCAAAAAAATAGAATATAATAATAAAAAAAAAATCAATACTCCAGTCAAGATTAGAGCAGCCACAAATTTTGGGGGTGTAACCCCTTTAATCATGACTATGAAATGGGATTTTTGAGCCATGTAAAGTGATGGAGCCTTACAGGAGCTGCCTTAATTCCCTACCTGCTTCCTTCCCTCCTATTCCCACCATCAATAACAGCACAGAACACGCAAATTTGGATGAAAAAAAAGAATTTCATTTGGAGAATTTCAAGAGACTCCACGCAATTTTAAGGAACATAAGTTTCACGTATATTTGTCTTACGCCTGTAGTGAAAAACAAATGAAAAAAAAAATGAAATGAAAATGAAATGAAAATGAAAAAAAAAAGAAAAAAAAAAAAAAAAAACAAAACCCCCGTGGTAAATGGAATTCTGCTCGCATTTGACTCCACTCGGGAGCAAAGAGATCCCTCTCTGGTTGTGGTATAGATGCACTTTGTCACAATAAACCACTGTATATTATGTTTATATATGTCCTTCAGGCATGTCACAACAGTTTGGCATTGGGGGCCGCCTCCACCGCTGTGTACATTAAATAGTCATGTAGTTACATTAAACAGTGGGGAGTTCACACTTCACAGCCACTCAGTGCTTTAAAACAGATGTGGGCTGTCTGCTGTCAGCCCGAGACGGGGAGAGCGAGGGGGATCTTGGTGGGAATTTAACCTCCAGATGATTGAGGGCTCCCCCGTTCTCTTCTTCCTC
>VWZT01003587.1:313229-370947 GCA_013397055.1 Pachycephala philippinensis | reverse complement strand
CAAAAAAAAAACAACAAAAAAAACCCACCAAACCAAAAACCCAACTCGCAAACTCGTAACAACATCCTGAAGTGTTTGAAAACAGTCTTAATTTTTCTGGAACAACGTTGTGGGACACTACAGCTTGATACACATTTACGTGTAAAAAGTGATTCAGGCGTAATTACAAGCCTCAGTAATGATAGTGACTTTCTTGTGACTGCTTTGTCCCCGAGTTACACGTAAGACCCAGCTGAGTTTAACTTTTCTTCTACCGATGTTAAGGTCAGGCATAGTGTGCTTTTTGTTAAATCAAAGCTCTCAAACATTTAAGTAGCGCCAAAGCCTGTTTGGCAGTTCAGNNTCGTTGACAACCTTGTATCTTGGCAAGCCATGAAAGATAGCATTACAATTTGCTGATTAAACATACTGGCTGTATTTTACCCTTTTATTTCACCCCTTCTGTCAGAGTGACTGGGTCTTATTAAAGGTTGCATGGGTGTCTGTTGTGAAGAAAGGAAAATATGAGAAAAGTGAGAGGAGGCTGATTGGGTTAATGTGAATTTTAGAAAGGCCAAACTAATTTAGTAAGTGTTCCTAATGTGCAGAGAAAGCCCTGACATTTTTGTTCAAGTGCTGCTTCAAGTCCTTAGAAGTGCTGCTTGGGTCTTCAATTCCAGATTAAGTTTTCCAAAGGGAGTGGGTACCAGTGGGGCACAGTGGTTCTGGCTGACAGGAGTAGGGCTGCACCCAGTCCATGCTGCAAGCAGCATCCTTGAAGTCTTGTCTGTCTTCTGTCTGGAAACATCTGCCAGATATTAGTGACCAAGTGAAATGGGATTCTACCCCAAAACTGCCTCCTCAACAGGAGATGAGATATTGTCATATGACAGGAAAGCCTGTGTCCTTCCTCCATGGGTTTTGAGTGAGAGAGGTTGCAGCTGTGGTGCACGAAGGTGTGGGGCAATTGGGTGTGGAAACCTGTTGCATGAGCAAGACACAGTGCTGAGTGTGGGTCACACCAGTGCCAGGGGCAGCAGCACAGCCCCAGTTGCCAGAGTGCAGCTTGGGCTGAAGGGTAGGTGGATGCAGGCTCTTGTGTGCCTCAAAATCTGTGGCTTTGCTGACCATGTTTTTAATGGAATTTGTTGTTACATTTAAATCTATTTCATTTGTCTGACATCACAGTGTTCGTCCCTTTTTGCTAGTGATCTAACTAGAAAGAAATTCATATTGTAATGTGTATTTTAGTGACAACTTCTGTAGCACTCCGTATGGGAGTCCGCAGTGTCTTAGTTCTTAAATTTGTGCACACCTGCTTTCTTTCGAGATTGTGGTTTACTTTAAAATTGCACTGGAGAAACTGAGAACAAAGCTTTGTCCTTTGATTGAAAACTGAATGTGTACTGATTTTATGTGGCAGTTCAGTGTGTCTTTAAAATCGCACCTCCTTGGGAGAACGAGCAGTGGAGGAGGTATTTCTTGTAGCACAAATGACTTCAGTTTGAGATGAGTTGGTCCAATAGCTCCCCCTCAGCATCTGTGTGCCTTTTCTCACTCTGGCAGTTTTCTCGGGTTTGTAAGCTTCTGGTACAGCTTGTCGTCTCAATTTCTGCAGTGCCCTGCATGTCTAAATAATAGATGCTGAAAGTGAAATGAAAGCGTCCAAATGAAGAGTCAGTTTTGCAAATGATGCAGAGCTACTGTGAAGAGCTGTCAGGAATGGGCATCTGATCGTGCTTTTAGTTGCTAAAACATTAGTTGTTAACTGAGGAGAGTTGCAGATTTTCTTGTGGTGTCAGCACCTGTTGAATTGGTAGGTCATGGAGAAGGAGGGTTTTTTCCTAGTCATTTAGCTAATGGAATTGACTAATGGGCCAAAGGAGGTGTTTCGGGCTTCACTGCTTGTACTGTTCATCCACCCAAATTCTCCTCTGCGCCTTAGAAAGGGAAAACACATAGTACTGGGAAAGTGGCTTGAAAGCTTGTGTGTATGTATGTGCACAAGTATGAATTTTATCTAAAAGTTTGGTGGGTTGTGTCAAGATGTCAAGTGTTAAGCTAATGACTAGATTTTCATGTCATAATGATCGGGAGAAGTTCATGTGTAATTGCAATAAGAAATAGCAATGAACTACTTCCAAAAAGTTATGATTCCAGCTAACTTCTTAAAGATGTGGTAAATGTAGTTTACAGATGACTTTAAATGCCAGCTGTAATTTTTTTACAGAATTTGAGAAGTCTTTTGTTTGAACTATATAAAAATATACTAAAATCACATTATATTTTTATAAACCTTATGTATATAACAGTATTTCACAAGCCTTTATGAAATAAAAAATTTTATGAACATTATTACATAAGTTCATCTTGACTAGAGATTAAAATCTATGATGAGGTTTATAATGTGTTTGAGTCTAGTGGAAAATGATTCATTTTAAGTATCTTAACAGTATCTGCTTGCATGGTTGAATAATTGGTGGTGCTGTAAAAAGGCATTTAGGCATCTCAAGGGAAACCACTTAGGCTTGTCAACTCTGACACTCCACAGTTGTCTCTTGCTCCCATTATTGAGGCCATATATTGAGGGGAAATAACATGCAAATTATATGACTGTTCCCAGCTGTCAAAAGACTAATACTTGCAGAGAAATAAATACATGTCAGGAATGAACAGTTGGCATAATTTTTTTTTTTTTTTCAGTTTATATATTGTATGCAGACTACTCCTAGCAGTGCTGTATTGTGAATTATACTTGTAAGGTCTGTCTAGTGTGTTCTCTAATTCTGAGTGCTGCCCATGTATTTTACTTTGGGAAACTGTATCTGCAATCATGACAGTAATGTTGAGACTTGTGGTTAAATCTGAATAGTGAATCAGTCCATGTTTATCTTTTTACTTTGCCAAAGGTTCCCTGGCAAACTCCAGATAGCAGAAAGATGTATGAAGTGATAGTCACTTTTTCACCATTAAGGGCGTACTTGTCCATGATGAGGAAAAAAGGAAATAGATTGTAAGGTGCTGTAGTGAATACAGGAAATGCTTTCTGAGCTTTGATAGTAATGAAAAAAAATCTGTCATTCAGGAGGGGTGGCAAGAGCATCTGATCTCTCAGTCTGCCACAGACTCTGGGCTCTTAACCCTGTATTAAGCCCAATGACTAGTTTGGCTAAAGCATAACTTAGCAGGCGGCAGCCTGTTGGACCTAAAACACTCCCACAGGCTTCCCTTGACAGTTAATGCCAATTTTTTTACCTTTCTGAGCTCAAAAATGTGTTTCTGATTTCTAATTAGAGCTGTACTGAGGAAGAACAGCTGACAATTAAACATGAGTCATGAATGCGTGTTTTCAATGTCCCTTTAATTCTTTAGAGATGCGAGTAGACTGAAGACAGAGGAGTCTGACAAGATCAGTTGGAACTTAATTGTGGATAAGCATTGTCAAACTGAGTCTGGTCTTTTAAAAGCCAAACTACTGTTCACATACTTTCATGATGTATGGGCTCCCTCTTGCACACAGGAGCCAAAACTATACCCAGATACCTGCCTTGATGGGTTGGACATTGTAACTGCCTTTCCCTAAAACAAGACATCTCCAGAAAATGTTCTGGAGAAGGTGATGGTGGGATGGCGTTGGGCACTGGGGTTGTCCCAGCCTGCTTTGGCACTCAGGGATGGTGCCTCTGTCCCATTCCTCACACAGACAGATGTCTGTGCTGACCTGGAGCACTAGGATGTTGCTGCATGACACGCAGAGCTCAGGAGGAAGTGTCAGTGAGAGAAGTCTCCTACATGCATAATATGTCTGTTTTTTCATCTGTGTATGCCGTGAGCTATAGGCATCTTTTTGTGGTGTTTGGAGGTGGTTGGTGTCCAGGAAGGCAGTGGGGGCACCTCACTGGGTTTCTTGGACAAATGTTTGTGACACCACACTTTACAGAATGGATTGCTGGTTTGCTCTGGCCTGGTGATACATTAGGCCTGCTTCATCGTGTGCTAGACCTCTGAAGTAGATGATGTCCTTCCTGCCTGTAGATGCCTTAAGGTGTTGGTTGTGGAAATCAAGAAGGATTTACTGTTGAGTTCTTCGCTGCCCAAAGGTACCCTTTCCTCATCCCAAGGATCTTAGTTTTTCTTACTGGTCTACCATCTCCTGGGCCCAAAGGGTCCAGTGCGTTTACATGAAGCAGTAGTGCCCTGGCAGGAGGGGGTTGCACTGCTGCTGAGGTTTCCAAGGAGATGCAAAGAGTCAAAATGTTGATTATTGGATAAGACATTAGCCCTAGTAAGGCTGCCTTGGGTTGAGAGGTTCTGTACCAGAGGGTTTTATCAAATGTGATGTACCCATACTTCTAAGACTGATGAGGGCTAATCAATCCCCTGTGTCTTGTATGAGTCTGTAATTAGTAAAATTGACTTTTAAACCCTAAGTCCCTGGACTTTTTTTTCCTGAATACTTCAAGTAGTATTCCTAAGTTTAGCTGCAGATGAGGCTGTTACCCGCAGAAATGATCAATCTGTCTCTGAGTCTCACTGAGCTGATAGCTTTTACGGCTGCTGTGCACTGACAGAGAGTTCTGTAGTGTGTGTGCACACATTTCAGCCTCCTAATTGTACTGCTTGATCAACACTTCTTGACATAGGGACAAACTGATTTAGCTTTTATGCACCTGTCATTTTTTTGAATAATCCACCAGCCCCTTCCAAATAATGTCATTTGGTCTGTTAAAAACTGAACTGTTTTATTGAGGCCTCTCTCATGATTTATAACTGTTTCTGATCCCTTCCCAATTCTGCAGTGTCATTATTAAGGGGGAGGATGCTGCCCAGATTGACTCAGATAATTTTGCACCACGAGTTGCCCAGTGGCACCAGAAATGTTTCTGTTTTATTCAGCACCCGTACCAATCTCCGCACCTCCTGGCTCTTTCCTGTTGGCTGCAGCTGCCTGTGCCACAGGGGCTTTACAGGGGCTGCAGGCAGGCAGCAAACCTGTGCCTGGCTGAGAGCTGTGAGCTCTTCTCCTGCACTTTTGCTGCCACCTTCTTTCTGTTGGCGATAATATTTACGTGGCTGTGGGACAGAACAGATTGGAACACTGATCTGGCTGGAAACAGACGTGCTAAAATACCTCCCTCCCTCCCCCCAGCCCCGGCTATTTGATGTGTGCGCAGTGTCCCACGGGCTGTGCCAACATTGCATGAGAGGGTGGGAAGCCTCAGCGGTACTACAGGGATGTGTCAGAAATTAATAGGCATGAAATCATGGTACTGTGATTGCCTCCTGAGCCTGTGAGCAGTTGGAAATCCATGTGATGTGTTTTAAACTGTGGTCCATTAGAACCTTTTTGGCAAATGATGATCAGAAGCACTGATCATCAAAGCCCTGCTTTGTGGGTGGGACTGGGAGAGCTCCTTACCTTGCACGTTCTACTCCTCATGCCACCAGCCTGCAACCTGTTAGTCTCAAAAATGAAGAGTTTAGTTAAATAAATGATCTCCCCCGAGCTATTCTGATCCTTTTTGTGTTTGGTAGGGGTTTTTTTGGTTGGTTGTTTGGTTTTTTGGTGTTTGGTTGGGTTTTTTTGTTTGTTTTTTTTTGTTTGGTGGTGTGGGGTTTTTTTTTTGTTTGTTTTTTTTTGTGGTGGTGTGTGGGGTTTTTTTGTTTTGTTTTTTTTGTTTTTCTCCTGACTGCAACTGTTTTCCCAGTTAACGGCTGGAAGTCTTCCCTGAAGTGAGACAATGTCAGAGGTTGAATGTGTTTGTTTAGGTGCATAAACATGGCTGTGCATGGTGGGGCTTCCATCACAGTGTTTTCATTCACTTCATGAGCTGTTAAATGAGAAAAGGATGGTGCTCATTCCTGAGCTGTTTTGGAACAGCTGTGTCAAAAAGCCCCCAAGGACCTCAGACAATAGTGAACTCTCTGCAAATGATGCTCTTTTCATCCCTGTCTCAGCATATGGTGATGCAGAGGATCTCTGAGAGTTAAACCAAACTAATCTAGTTTGGACAGTGAAAGAAAGATACATACGTGAGTGTTTCATGTGGCCCTTCAGTATTTTCCCAGAGGGAATTTGCCAAGAAGTGCAGTGATTGGGGAAAGTAATATTTGGATTCGGGCTTTCTTTCTATCTATGTAGACACTTTCGAGTGTTTTAAAATTAGAATATGAAAAGTAACAAAGGACAGTCAAGATACTGATCGTGAGACAAAAGCATGGGCACTTGACTCATTCATAGTTATTAAATGAAACAATATTGCAGAATGTTTCTCCCAATTTCCAGACTTCCGACAGAAGAGAAATCTGAATTAAAGAGTTAATATATCTTCTCTGTTCTGCAGCTTGGCAAACTCAGTTTAAGGCTGTGTGTATTTTCTCACCAGTGCTTTGTTATTAACCCACCTGTTAGTAGACAGGTTGTACTGTTTCAGTTCTTCAGTAACATTTGCAGTGTTAGTAGACTGATACATTACGACATAATCTACTTCCCACTGCAGTTCGGTTTTTGGAGGTCTGCGCTAGAGCAGAGCCTTGTTATTTTTTTCCCCCAGAGTGTATCTGCCTCAATAGATACAGCAAAATACCCGCTAAGAGAAGATGTTTAGTTTAGCTGAATCTTTCTTCAGAGTAGAAACTGGTTTTTCTATCAGGGTTTTTTTCTATCAATCCTACTGGGGGGGGGTTGTTTGTTTGTTTTGTTTTTAAGCAGAGTGCTTTAGTGGATAATGACTCATATGTTGGAATCTGACTTTTCACTCCAATTAGCCACAGATACACCCAGATGTGTCTGCCATTCTGCAATAGATAACTTCAGTGTGCATTGTTTACATTTCAGATACCAAACCAGGGTGAAAATTAGGCTGTTCATTTATTGTGACCTGTCATGTAGCTGAGTGTGAGTGCACATCCCTTCAGGCTCCATTAGCATGAGTTAACTTTGTAATTGGGTTTCTGGGGCAAACAGGGACAGGAAGCAGAAGTAATTTGGCAGGCCAGGCTTAGCTTTTTTGTTCTATGTGGTGTAAGTGCACAAGAGAGCAGAAGTAAAATATGGGTGCAGAATGGCTGGAGAGATCCTAACAAAGCAGCAGACAGTTGTCAAAACTTCATCTGGATGCTGTGGATTATCATGCAGCTTTACCAAGGTGGGACTTTACAGCTATATTAAAGCAGAATTTCTATAGCCTCCTGTGATTTTCAGAGCCCTTCTCTCGCTGCTCTGTATTTTTCAGCTTTCTCTCTGTCTGGCAATAGCACCTTGTCTTGTAGAGTCTAGCTACAGGAAATGAGCTTGCTGAATGAAAAGCACTTGTCACTACTCAGTTTTGAAACTGCTTCACAATGAAGTTAATAGAAACGTAAGTTTTCAAGTTGCTCTAAACTCTGTTCATAATACCTAGTTTTGCACAAACAAACCGAAAAAGAGAGAAGGGGACAAAATCCAAACCAAACTGTAAACTGTTAGGGTTCCTGAGCAGGGGAGAAAGGTTTGGGTGTTTTTCTTCCATTTTTTAAGGCATTGAAAGTCATCTGGCTCTTCTCAGATGTTCAGTCTGGATTTACATGAACGTGATTAGAATTAAGCTGCTTTATGGTATTTTCCTTAAAACCACACTTCACATTTTTCAATTAATAACTTCACTTTTAAAACAATAGTCTTTTTCCCAGACTAATCTTAAGACTTAGAAAATGCAATACAAGAAGAGATTTTTAGCTTAAGTTCCATTCCTTCCTAATATGTGGGGCTGAACTTGTTCTTAAACTTTCAAGTTGCTGCTTTCTTTTTTTTTTTTTTTCCTGTTGATAAGCTCTTGAAGGATTTTCTTTCCTCAGAAGAGTGCTAGTCTTACTCTGGCATCACTGACCATTTTTCTCAATTTACATTTTACCAGCAGCCTACTCAGATGGCTTTCTGTGCATGACAAGTCAATAACATTCAAAGATGAGATATAATCACCTGCAAGACTAAGATGAAAATCTCTCTGAAACAAAGAGGTGCTGGAAACCGTGATTAGGCGTGATTAGCTGCAGTTTATGTATCTTGTCAGCATCGTTTAACCGGGCTGACAAACTTGATGTGTGCTTCTTACTTTGTTCTTGTGGTGTTATGGGCTGCTTTACCCATGGGGTTTTTTCGAGTAGACAGGGGTTCTCATGTGTGTGCACGTGTGTGTAGTGGAAGTTGCCTTGGTCCTGATCCCGTCTGTGATTTAGCACCGAGTCTTTATGTTTCCTTTGTGTTTTTCTTGCCATTTCTCATCCCATCACTGCTGCTGCTTGTGCCCACTGTCATGTTTTTAAGCAATGTTGCAGGATCACATCAACGAAAATACTAGTGGCTGCCGGGAGCCTTCTCACTGAGGAAATTTAAGGAAAACAAACCCTTCTTTGTATCCGTGCACACATCATGACTGTCACGAGTTATGCGGTAGGCGTGCTAAGGAGATGCAGTCGGTGCTCACTCCAGTGAGACCCGGCAGCGGGAGGTGCCCCTCCTGGGAAGCTGCTGCTCCAGACAGATAGGCAGTGCTCAGTCACTTAGTGGCTGGACTGGGATGTGGGGATCAAGAAAATATGGTCGAAATAAAATGGAGTTCTTCAAGAATCTTAAAAATAAGTGGTTGACAGAATATTGTTCACATTGTAAGGGATTGTTGGTTTTGGCTGAAGCAGACTTGAGAGGGCTTCAGGGCTGTTACCTGTAGCAAATCCATCTTTCATTAGCCTGGGGGAGAGAAGGTTTGTGCTTGTACAGCTGAATATTAAATCTCTGGCTCAGGATGTGTTAAGTGCATGTGTTTATTAGTCTTAATGCAGGTATATTTTTCATGACAGCAACTAGCCCCAAACCAGGAGGGACTGCAGTTTGTTTTAGCTGGTAGAATTAATGACAGGTTTATTGCAAAGCTACATTTTAAGTTTTGTTTCCACAAGCACAAGGTGACCGGGACAGGAAGGGACCCTTGTTGGTTCTCAGCCTGTAGCTGAGCCTTTTGACCCATCCACAGATTTCCCCTCCCCCCGGCCTCCCCCGCTGGCCCAAAAGGAGCCCTACAACTCCGCAGCAACCCCAGCTGCCTCTTGGTCTTCTTGTGTTGTTCCCCGGGTACCCCCTCCCATCCCTCTCTCCCGGACAGCAAAGCCCCCTGGCCCCCAGTCCGCATTGCTCACATTCCCGAGCTCTGCGTGCACACAGGGGGATGAGGGAGGTGGCTAAGCTGGTCCTCTGCTCTGGCTAGGAAACCACTGTTGTGAAAGCAGCCTGCCTGCTCCTGTCCTCCCTTTATATCCATCAGAGCCCCCCTGCCCACATAGCTCACATTCCTGAGCCGCATTTCATTTGGGATGGTGTTTTGCTTTGGAGGCTGCTACTGCTCAGTAAAAAAGTTTCCTTGTAGCTACATCTTCATGGAAGAGCAGCGATTTATGTCCCCCAGTTTAACACATTTGGTGGCTGTTCTGGGTGGTTCACGGTCTCTTTGGTGACTGCCAGTGAGTGAGAGGGCAGATGGATGCAGCAGTGAGGAGAGTGTTCAGTCAGGAGCCGGAGGGTTGGCTGTGCTTGGGCTGAAGGAGAATGTTGGGGTCCTGGAGGAGGCTCCATTGAAGTTGGTGTCTGTGACTATTATGTAGGGAGGAAGTTTCATTGTCTTTTCAGTTAAAAGACTTTTCCTTGCCACCTCTTCCTCCAAGCAACTTGCTAATTTGCATCACAAAAGTGAGCCAGAGTTGTCTCCTTACTGTGTTTCAGAAAATAACAATTCTCTTCAAGTCTGAGTGAAAACGGGACGATTTATGGGTTGTTTTATGCATACTGGTGCATTCAAGTGCAACTGTTAATTGAACTGTCTAATATTCTTTTACCACAATGTCCAGTTACAGCTGTTCTTCCATCAGTGCTGAGAGAGTCTCATTGCAAGGAGGAGGGCTGTCTGGCCTGTGATACTGGTGTTGCCCTGTAGAAGAACCAGCTGGATATGTAAGGCACTTTCCTGCACATCCAGTCTTCAGAAACAGTAGGCTGTTTCCCATGTCTTACTAGTGCTAAGCCAGAGATTCTCTGAGCAAATAAAAAATAGTAATAATGTATTTATACACAACTAGGAGCACTAACAATTTTCTGTCAGCAAACAGCCATTTTGTATCTATATTAAAGCTTAGTCAAATTGACTTTGTTGGAGCTGGAGCATCTCATTGCTTTGATTTCAGTGCAGAAGTTGTCAAGCCACAAAGGTGCCCTGACATTCCTGCATAAAGTTGCTGTAAATAGGTGTGTGACCAGTGTATATGTACCATAGGTCAGAAGCAGTAGTTACTCCATATGTGCTTTTTCTCTCTCCTTTATATTAATTTCTGGACCTTTGTCTAAAACCCAGAGTATTACAGAGACTGCAGGTGGGGCCAAAGTAAGGGATGGAGTCTATATTCTGTGTTGCCTCAAGATTCATGTCTGTGCTGTGTTCCAAAATTGTCATGTTCAATGCTCTTGCTCTGTATGGAAAGCCTTTTGTGGCTGGCTAAACTTTGGAAAAGCATTAGACTCAAGGAGGAACATTTTCCTTCCTTTATCAAGTAAAATCTTCCCTTGGACTGATGCTTGAATATTTAGGTTGGACTGTGTTTGGTCTGTCAAAATCCAGCTATTTTTTTGCCAAAGCTGAGGTAAGTTCCAGATAGAACTTCACATGTGTTCTCTCTCAATGAATTACTCACATAAAAGCACTTGCTAAACCATGTCTAGACTGCAAATATCTGGATTTGGCTGAATCTAATTAAAGCAATGGTGGCTTTCAGGTACGGATTTAACTGCAGTATGTTATCCGGGCTTTTGCTAGAAAGAGGCTGTCCATGGCTGAGTTGGTTTTGACTTGCATACAGGGGTAAATTCGAGTCAGAAAGCTGAAATGGTACTTCTCCCCACCTGCTTAGCCTGCCACACAGAGAGCATCATCTCCCCGGAGCAGGATGGCTGAGCAGCTCATGGCAATGCGGGTTTCAGCACAGTCTCCTCAGAAAAACTGAAACCAACTTCCTGCTGGTTTTGGAGAATTAGTAGAATAATTCTGAGAGTTACCAGGAAGTTTCTGACTGCATTGGAGAGATACGAAGCGGCTGAAAATATCCTTGCTAGAAATACTGGTTTTGATACTGGAGGTTAAACATGCTCAATGCACAGCTCTAACTAGTCGGTGCTGGCCAGCCACTCTCATGACTAAGCTTGTGAGTTCATTGCCCATCTGTGCCCATCACCTCATCTTAAGTCAGGTTGATTACCAGCTGCTTATTGATTAAGAGGGATTAGGGGAGTCCTGAATGTCTAACACAGCTGGTTTCTCCCATCTCTGAATAAGTCACTGGAGTGGAAGTTGTGGTGTTGCCCAGGGGTCCCTCCCTGGAGATGTTCAGGGTAGGTTTTACTGCAGTACAGAGAAGCATAATGTAACTCCTGGCTTCTGGTAGTTTTACCTCGTGGCCTTGAACGTTTGCCCAGACATGTCTGTGAAGCATCTTGGCTGTTCTCATGCTTTTGCTATTCCTCTGTCTCAGCTCTCCGGACTCCTTTTATTTCCTGTAACTTTTCTATCTAGCACACACTTTGTTCACTGCCCATCAAGTCATGTCTGCTCCTCCTCTTTCACCCTGCCCCTGAATGCTTGCTCTGTTCAATCAAGGTCTCTAAGACAATACAGAAAAGGGGGGTCACCAAGAAGAAAATGGAAGAAATAAAAGGGAGAAGTGAAAGAGTTGTCTCTGACAGAATTCAGGCTCCTCTGTCTAATCTGACAAGTATAACTTTTTCTTGAGAAATTGTCCTTTGCTTCACATTTTCAGCCTGTCATCAAATTTCTGCTCGTTTTGAACTTTGTCTCATGGGGCTGTTGCAGGAGCAGGAGTAATGAGCCAGTAGTGCAGTTCCTTTTCTCCTCATTGGAAGTGAGGGGGGAAAAAAGGGCACAGCTGCCTTTCACTGTAACACAGCAGCAGTGGGCAACTGCCATGACTTTTTAGGCTGTTGCAGTCTTACAAAATGTTCTAGTTTGGAAATGGAAAAAGAAGATATACTGGCCTATTCTTGGTACCAAGTTGAAGGTTCAGCATTGCAAAGAAAGTTTGTGTAGCTCATAAAAGGTATACATACTACTTCTTGGCAGTGTGCAGAGAGAACTTTTTCTTGGCATGACCTTGTCCTGTCCCCGAGTGTCTGAGAACTTGGCATTTTTGTCATCTTCTCAGCAGAATACAACCTGGGATAAACCACATAGTGGCCAGGGGTCAGAGCACAAATGCTTTAAGTGCCACGGTTGCTTTAGTGAGTACTGCTGTTTGCAGCTGGGTGGTGGGGGCTGTGGACTAGCTCCCTCACTGCCCTCTTCTCTGGCCATGGGCTGTGACCAGCTGTGCCTGTGGCACAAAGCACGTGCTTGCTCTTTTAAGCTCCTCCTGTTTTCTGCAGGAATCTGGTGTTTTCTTAGCTGTGAACACTGTTCTAGCCTGATTTATGTATGATTTTTTTGAACGGATCTCTGGATTTCCTCTCACTGTTAACATGCTAATTCACAGCTGGTTGTTACAGGACTGCATATATTCTGGGTCAGGAGTAGCCCCAGTTTGTATTGGGACTATTCCTGTATGAATTATGATTTGCTACTGTGGAAAGAAGGCTGTTGTGCTGCGTGATTGATTTGCAGTTCATCTTGGATGGCCCAGTCAGGACTGAAGTTGGATGGTGCTGATGGATGAGGTGATTAGTGCTGATGTTGAAGATGGAGTTACAGGCAAAGAGGCTCCTAGTTAACTTTCTTACCATGAAAAAAGGGGTAGTATTTGTCTTGCTATACTGACATGCTGAGTTTTTCTCTGATCTAGGAAGTCTCCACTACCCCCATCCATTTCCTCGATCCTTTCTGGAAAACTTCATTTTACATAATTATTTGATTTTTTTTTGGTTGGTGTTTTTTTTTTTTTTTTTTTTTTTTTTTTTTTTTTTTTTTTGGGTTTTTTTTTTTTTGTTTTTTTTTTTTTTTTTTTTTGAATGAAGGTAACCCTCCTTACTTTTGTCTTGCTGCCTATTGGAAGTGACAGAAATTGCATCACAGCCTGGATGGGTTTTTTGTAAATGCGTTTGTATTCCCTAAGGCTCTGGCATTTATCAGCTCTTGTTCATGATGGAAGTTGCAGGTCATTGAGATATTTTAACTCCTGACCTAATAGCATGTGAGTGTTTCCTCTGCCGCTGCCCAGCTTGCTCAATTCCCTGTTTGGTCAGCAGCTGGGGAGCTGCTGGGAGCTGGGCTGGCCTTGGCTCCGGGTCGCTGCTAGAGCTGGCTTGTTGCTGGCATTAGCCTGGGCTGGCATTAGCCAGTGTGCCTGGCAGGCTGAGCAGGAGGCTGCAGAGTTACAGTGCTGCCAGTGCTCTCAGCCCACGGGCAGGGCTGATGGCACAGCCTGTCAAGCTCATGGGGGAGAAGGGTGACCTGAGTGCACAGCTCACAAACTCGGCTGAGCCTGCGCTGGGAGCTGCCTGCTGCAGAGCACCGATGTCCTCATACCTGTTTCCTTGTGTTTGCTGGAGTGTGACTGTAAACAGCCGTTTCCCACTTTCTTTGTAGGTCTTTCCTTGGTGTTCCTTTTCACCCGGATTTTTCCTTCAGCTTGCCAGTTACTTATAACTCCTAATTCCAGTTTAATGACTTTTTTGTGTCTGGGGATTGTACTTTATTTGCATCACAACAGAGCCCTGTGAAAGGCTTGGAGTAATGTCAGCTCTGGATCTGGTGTTAGGCAGTTCAAAGTGCCAGGCGTGAGTTTTATCAAGTTGGTCCCTTTGTGCCGCGAAGTTTGAAGATGCTGATCTCGTTGGAAGCAGGCAGGTGGCAGGTCAAGCAGCACATCTGAGAGTTGCCTGCCGAGAAAATTTGTTTTTATATGGATAGAAAAGTAACAAGTCTGTCACAAGAAGTTTCAGGAGTTCAGTTTTATGACATGTCTAGTAAAAATAAGTTAATAAACACCATGGCATCAAGAGCATCTCAAGGGTTACTCAGTCTCTTCTTTTTATTTTGTATATTATGGCCTGCTGATTTAATGAGATTGTGGAACCAATTTCTCAAAACCTGGTGATAAAACACATCAGTTAAAATGAGGCTGAAGCTTGGAAGAAATTATTTCGTTTTGTGGACTGTTTCTTTCAACACCTTGGATTAATAATGTTTGGGTTTTGTTGGTGTTTTTTTTTAATTAAGTGTTCATCATACCAGAACTATGTAGCAAAATATGCGTCTAATCTGCGTCCCCCCAAGCTGCATTTCTTTTTGATTGCCAAATGCTGTACTTGCCAGTAGAAGCACGGGAAAATATTAATAACTGAGAGACTATCTGATGAAGAATGTTGAAAGAAGTGTGCTAGCACCAGGACTTTTTTTATGGTTACGAGTAACTGTGAATGCTTCATTTTAGTAGGAAAAAAGGAGATGACTGCTAGACCTCAGCTCTGCCTTCACTTTTCCCAGCTGCTGTCTCGGATCTTTGTTAAGCTCATTTTTTGTTTTCCTCTCACTCAGCTCAGGCCCAGAGGTTTCAAATGGGTCATTGCATTTGGAAATTTGTCAGTTTCTAAGCATCCTTTGGAGAGCAAAGCAAAACAAAACCAAAAAGAACTCTCCTCTAATACATAACACCCCCAGCTGTAGTACATTCAACAAGTTTTGCAATACTTCAGTACTGCCAAAGTGTCCTGCAGTTGCTTGCATTCCTTTTAGTAAATTTTGATGGATCCCTGTTCCATTAGCTTGCTTCAGATAGGTAGAAAGAGAAGGAATTGCCTTTCCAGAAGGAGCTTCTTGCATGCTGTGAATGCAAATAGACCGTTTGCTGCCCTCCCACCACCTAAATCTTTCCTCCCAGGCTTTGTGGGATTTAGTGCCAGCTCACAACACAAGTGTGACAGCTGGTTGGTGTCCAAAGTCCTTTTTGTTGTTTCAGCTTTAATCAGGAAATGATTTGTCACAGGATCAAAGTACTTTTGGGTGAAATAATTTTTTGCCAAACTGTGGGTTTGATGCATATGTAAATATTGTCTGATATTTATTGGGACTGAGTGGTCCTGGCACAGGAGTGATTTTGGCTATAACCTGAACAATACTGGGGTTGACACTGCTGATTTTACAGAGCAGCCTGCATGGACTGTTAAAGACCACATTTGGAAATTGGATCAGGTGTGCTATAAGTTGCATGCAGGTGGCAAAAGGTCTCTTAGCTCATCTCCTGATACAATTCTGAAAGCAGCAAACAAGCTTCCACTGTCGACAGTGACTTCTGTCTTTGCCTCCTCTTCTGCCTCTGTTTCTTAAAGACATTTGCATGTCACTTGGCCCTGCCTTGGCCTTTGGAGGCTTTGTGACACCATGGAGATGTGACTTCACCTGTGCTCTGCTCTCAGGGCTTCTGGGAATCGCAGGGTTTACAGACACTCATCGTGCCGTGCAAAAGTGCAGTAAAGTAAGACCCCCTGGGCAGGACTTTGCAGCGTTCACAGCTTGTGTGTCTGTGTGTTTGCAAATATTTTATTGGAAATGCTGTGCCGTGGGAGTAGAGGGAGAGAAGGGGTGAGATCCTGTGCCTGGGATTCCTTTGTTCCCTGGAACACAGGTGGGGTGCTGTTCTTGGGACGGGTGTGTGCATGCCTGTGCAGGGGCCAGTGCTGGTGGGAGAAGCATGAGCTGCAGGCACAGATGGAGGTGGTCTTCAGCTAGGGAATGTGTTCTGTGAGGAAATAAAGCTGAGTAAGGTTGTGTTGATGCCTGAGGAGAAGGTGGGAGGGGGGAGGTCAGGGCGCAAGGCAGTGAGGTAGTGGCTGGGTAACATCACTTTTTAGAAGCTGTTACAAGAAAGCTTCTTTGGGGGATGATTCCTTTTGTCCACGAGAACACATAGCTCTGTATGACTATTTGAGACAGCAGTCCCATTGTGAAGGATGGACACCTTCTCTTGAGTATTTATGAACAGGTTGGATTTTTTTTCTATAAGAATTTTATTTGGGTGAAATATACCCAAAACTGAAGGACACGGGTTTTCCCTGCTCTCTGGTTTGAACTACCATGATTTTCAGTCAACCTAAAGTAACTCCCCACCCTATATGTGCACACACACCCTCTCTGGGCAGGAAGGCCAGGCCCTGCTCTCCAGAAACAAATGGATGATACATTGCATGGTGGCTCAGCTGCCAGAATCTATCGGGTATCTGGAGATAGCTGAGCTGACACCTCTTCTTGACTCCATATGGAAGGAAAGGAAAGGAAGGCGTGGAAGTCTGGGGTTGCAGCCCTGTTCTGCTGCCTGCAGGGCCTTTGGGGCTGTGAAAGGCTTGTGCTGCAGCTCTGTGTAGCTTGAAGGAGAGGGATTTGTACTCTGGAGATGGGGGGAAGAAAATTGGTGGTACTCTGGGCTTTTGAGTTAGTATTTGTCTGGTACAGCTGAAGGCAAAATGGAAAGAAATGCATGGTGTCAGGATGCCTGATGGATGTGAGAAGAGTTGGATTGAGGCACACAGAAAAGACTTAAAGTGAGATGTTAATCAGTAACAAGCTGAGTCATCTTGCAACAGCTTGCAATGCCAAGTAGCGATGTACACAGCATAAAGGAAGGAATGTGCACAAGTGTGTTTATTCCAAGTAGGGAAGGACTCGCCCTCATTCTCACACTCAAAACCAGGATATTTTATTGCTTTTGAGAAGTAACAGAATGTAGTAGGAAATGTGTCCCTGTGCTTTTTGTTCTCTGGAATGTTCTTCAGATGGAATAGCCTTGGTGTGAAATGCCGGGTAATCAACCAGAGGGCAGCTGCTTACCCAGCCTGGGTTCTGGGCATCAGCGTTCTTGATCCAGCTTGCTGCATCTGCAGGGTCTTCTAGCTGACCTTTTCCTGGTTTCTTGTCCAAAGAAGGGCTTCAAGCTAGTCAGTTTGTCAGAGAGGAGCTTAAAGAGAGGGACTCGTTTACCTAGAATGATGTATCTTACAATAAAGGTCTCTGCTTTAAAAATAAGAAAGCAAAACAAATAGTATTCCTATTGTTTGCCCAGGACAAAGTCTGGTTTGTTTTAAGAAAGTATCTGGTCCTTGACATTTTCATTTTCTTACTGTTGGCTCTGAATTGCTCGCCTGAGACTGAGCTGCAGGTGTCTTCAGGTTCAAAGAAAGTAGAACATTCTTGCTTCTCAGATTTCAATGAAATTTGTGTGCTGTGGTAAGGCCAGAAACTGTAACAATTTTTTTTTTTTTTCAGGGGAAAATAGGTGGCTGAAATTGCTGTGTGGGTGGGTAGAAAGGATAGGATGGGGACAAAAGGATGAAAAGTTCCTGTGAGAAAACACAGCTGGCTCAGCTGCACATCTCCTGTGCATTGAGCTGTGTGTATCTAGAGGGTGATAACACAACAACAACAACAAAAAAATCATTTCCATTGCCTGTGTTTGTCCAGTTGGCCTGTTGTCCACTTGTACTCATGCAGTTGTGAAGATGTGGTCTCGGTGCTCTTGCTTTACTCTGGGTAAAGAAAAGATGAAGTGCTGCTAGGAGCTACTAGTGTAACTGGAAAAGGGCAATGAGATTAGAGCTACTTTGGGTGTGGCACACGTTTATAACTTGTCCTTCCTCATTAAAAAAAAATCCCCAAAACATGAATTTAAATAACTCCATGTTTTTTGTCCTAGCTAAAATGAGGGACATCTCAGTCATAAATAGAATGAAAAGGAGAAACATATGTTGGATTATTGAGTCTTTGTTCATGCAGGTGGATTTTTTTCTTTACACTTTTAATGATTGGAGCTTTGCTGCTCCAAAATGCTACAGCTGAGTGCAGATGTTTCAGAAGATACTTCTGGATGTATCTGCCTAATGACAGCCCAGAGTTTTGACTTTTGCTCTTGGGACTTCTGTTATTTGTATTGTGACAGTACTAACAAAGCAGTCTTAGTAGGCAACCCATTGCTGTTCACAGAATGCTTGAGATGCATAGTGTGAAAAGTGTGCTGAACTCTTTTTGTGAAGTGTTTTTCCATCGTTTCTTCTGTCTGATTCATCTGTTGTGTTAATGCTATATCCAAGCAGCTTTTCTTAGCCTTTGATCCAAGGTAACTGACACTTAAGACAGCAGATTCTTGCTTCCTTGGTTTTAAAGTGCTTTGGCTACCCATGTTTAAAACTGGCATGTCACTTGCAACTGCCTTTTGGTCCTGCCCTTACAGCAAGGCATCTCTACCCTGTTCCAACTTGTTCAGAAATAGTTTATTTCAGGGAAACTTGTTCAACTAAGAGATATGAGATCTCTTCTCATTATACTTTTGAAAGCATCTATGCCTTTGGCATGCTGACCTCCCACCAAACTCACTGTGCAGGGTAAGTTGGTGCTCTGAAAATCAGTCAGGCAAGACCGATGGTGCTTTACTTTCACTTTTTCTTGCTGCTGATAGGGAAAATCTTGAGATGATTGTGTCTTTTTAATGGCATTTTCCGAAACAAATGAAGCCTGTTCTTAAAATGCTATCAAGTGATTATTTCTAGATAAGCAAGTACTTTACAGCTAGAAGCTTTGCAGTGCCTGGGTGAGGAGGAATTAATTAGCAACCTTCTTGCTAGATGGTGTCCTCTTTCACTGTTCTCAGATTGCAAAGGGTAAGAATGAGAAAAAAACCTACCTGATTATCTCTTTTCATGATTTGATGCTGGCCCACCTGAGACAGCTTATGCCAAGCATTCTGAGTAGAGTTCAGCTAAAGTTTCCACCAGGAGCCGGGCTGCTGCCGTTCCCACCTTGCACACTTTGCCTGTCCCTGCTGTCCTTCGGCTGGGGCAGTCCTTGTGGGTCACTGCAGAGAGGTGTTGGGGACAGAGGGCATGACTGCTGCAGTATGAAGGGCAAGAGTCAGCATTGTCACTGCGGGCTGCAGCTTTGCTTGTGCTCGTGAAGTTTCACCAGGGAGTTACTGTGGCTCAAAGGCTAAAAAACCCAACACTTTCTCCAAACCCTCCCTCTCTCTGTGTAGAGCTTCACTGTTACAAGAAGTCGCCTTTCCCTTGGCTTCATTTTGTTCACTAAACATTGCTCTAAGAAAGCAAGTCTTTAATTACTGTTTTGATATGCATGGATATTTGTTGAGAATAAAACGTGAGAGTAAATATGTTAACTTTTTTCCACCTGCATAGTAAAAATGAAATTTCTGCAATTACCTTTAGAAAAACAACTTTTCACTTACGTTTGCGGTAGCTGTGTATCTTTGAGTGTATCTACATGTCCCCCCCACCCCCGCTCCTTCCCTGAAACTTGTTGGTACTATTGTTGCAGGAGGTTTTTTTGTTTATAGTACAGCTATATTAGCACTGTAGCAGGGTACAGGCTACTACTCTTGACCCCTGGGGTTTCTGCGAAGGTCACAATGGAGGGGCTGGAATTCCTGCGTTAATTACATTGCAGCAGAATATCCATGCTGGTTTTCCCAAAAGATTAACAGAATGATACTGCACCGCTTTGAAATGCGATCTCAGAGCATCTAAGTTCTCAGGACAGCTTCTTTCATGTTTAACACATGCATGGATTTTGTGTATTTTTAAATGACTAATTACTACTCCTTAGAGTAAAATGTGAATGGTAGTTTATCACACTGGTTGTCTGCTATTGATTTTGTCTTTCTTACCAGAAGCCTTCAGTGCTCTCCTGTGGAGTAGCAGTGAAGAGAGACTTTGTTTCCTTGCTTTTGTGAAGGGAATATTTTGCGGTAGTTAAACTGCACCTATTAGGCAATTGCTGCAATATACGGTAAGGTACAGCTCTACAGGTTTGAAAAATAAACACACGAAAAAATTGTTCAGTGGTTAGGCTTGATAGGCTGCAAAGATGCCTGCAAAATTGCAGCAAAACCGAAGGCACTGATGTTGCTGTTGTAGGACTTTGGGGGAAGCATGCTGGGGAGAACTGTGTGCCTTTCCCTCCTTATATATAGCTAGGCTCCCAGAGCAAGTAGGTTCTTGGCTCCAATCCAGGTAAGCTGTGAAACGTGGTATCAAAGTATATGTGCTGTATTGTGAGCCACTGGTTTATCGGTTGTGGGCCCTGGCATGGTCAACACAGCAGGGACATTTTGTAGGTGCCCTGTTTTGTACAGTGTCTGTGGTTTTCTCTGTGCTCTTGGTCTGAGACGGTGCCAGAGTTGTCTTTGTCTTAACTTCTGTATGCTAAGATCACTTCCAAACTGGACTGCACCTCCAGGGAAAATATGAACATATCTGTTTTCACTGCTGCTATACCCTGAAGCAGTTTAGTCTCCAATTATTCTGGAAATAGTTTCTCTTTTAGTAATGATACAAGGCTCTTTCTTTCCTTCTTTCTCTCAGAACTTAAGTACTGAGAAGGAAGACTGGAACACTTGTTTATGCACCTGAATTACCCCTCCTCCCTTTTACCCCAGCTCCTCATGTGCGTACAGACAGGCTTTAGATGACAACATTTTTTTGGATGGAAGCCCACAATAATACTTTTCTCTTTCTGTCACTGTTGATGAAAGTGTCATGAAGACACTCGCTGCAGGGCAGAGCGGGGAGGTGTTCGTGTTTCTAGCCAGTACTCCAGATGTTTATGTAATGTGCCTAAGCTTGCTGTGGAATACAAAATATTTGTGAAAGGCCCCCAGGTCTATCCATGGATAAGCTATTTGTCCAGGTTTTCTGAACAAAGCAGGAGAAAGAGCTTAACTGACAAGCCCTAATTAGGTCTGTGCTCTAGCAGCTCTTTCCCAGGAGAATGACTCGGGGAAGGTTGTTATCAAACCACTTCGAAATTGGAATCTTAAAACTATAATGTTGACTTTTCCCTTTATTTGTGTTTATTGGAATAGCAAACACTGAAACAGACTGGAGACACTCCTGCTTTTAAACAGTGGCAATTAAATGATTGCAACCAGCATTTGATGCAAACTCAGATCTTTGTTCTGTTTCCTCTTTTTACTACAAGCCACTTTTGTTTGACTTAAAGCATTTTCATTGCATACCTCAGACCTTTTGAACAGATATTTTAGGTAAGACTTAAGATGGTTGCTCTGTCATCTTTTAATTCTTTTTTATGTTATGTGGAAGAGGGAGAAAACCTTCAAAATAAAGCTGTCCACATTTTTCACATATGTGTAAGAAAGTACACAGGTTTTAAACTCCGCATTGTTTACAAAAACATATTTAAAACTTAACAAAAAAAATCTCCAGCAAGTTCTGGTTATATGGTCAAAATAACTTGGCACTGACCAATTTTCATATCTTGAGATTTCAAATACGTGTGGAAAATACTGCCCTGAAGTTTTACTTTCTGTGTGGTTACTGTAGCAACTTGTATCCCCTGACATCCAGGGTTATCCTGCATAAAGGGAAAACACATTGTTGAAACTACAAAATCTGACTTAAAATATTGAGAGGTGTTTCACTATATGCATTGCTATGATTTCCAAAGTTTTGGAAGTATGTAATGACAAACAGATGCAGGGACCTGGGCTGCTTGAAAAACAAAACAGAAGAATGATTCTAGAATTATTCATGTATCTTTGCTGGAGGAGTGTTCCAGATGCTTGCATTGTCCCTAATACCTGGGGAATTAGCTGAAATAAGTACCTTGTATTCCACATGTTTTTGTGCCAAGCACCAAGAATGAAATGGGCTGAATCACGAATGCTGGAAGTTCCATTGTAGCAAGGGCTTAGTCAAGTCATGTGTTGCCCAGGAACAGCAACATGTGGATGTTGGTATCAAAATAAGTTCAGGGGCAACTGGGATCAGAACAGCTATAGATACTGCTTCATCTCACTTGGTCAGGAGTGCAGCTGGGTCTTGATTTTGAGGAATACAAGAATTTAGCTAGAGAAGACTGTTATTTGACATGTGTGCGCAGTTCTTCTCTCTTGTGAATGACATCTTTTCCCTCTTCAGAAAAAATTGCGTTTTGTGTTGTTTTCTAGCCTTAAAAGTACTGAAAGTTTTGTATATTTCACAGCTCCAGCTGTGAATATTGGCTTGTAGTATTTAATTTTTTTTCTGGTTCTGCCATCCAAAACTTGAAAGGTGAATGCTACTTTATCCTTGAAGGGAAGACAAGGCATATGCAGAGGGCACTCGGTGTGCTTGGTGCGAAGGGGAAACTTCCATAAGCTTAGGCAGCCGTGATATGAGCTGCAGATGCCTCTGGAGTCAGGAACAAGCATGGTCTCTTTTCTTCGAGCTTCATCTGCCTGTTTACCTTCCAGTGGGTTTTTATCCCAACCAGCCCTATGGATGGTCTGATTCTGCCAAAGGTTCTTGGGTTTGCTGAGGAGCAGGCAGGCACCACACAGGTGTGTGAGGCATCACCCTGCAGGAACGGGTGGATGATGAATGACGGGATGTGGTTGGTGCTACAGCAGGCATCCTCAGAAGTGCCACATGAATGAATGCAATGGGTTTGTGGCGTTGAAGGAAAACAAAATTACAGTATTGTCAGTGGTGGGGCAGAAAGCTCAAAATTCAGGGTTTACCCCGTTGAAGTCTTGGCTTTGAGTTGGCAGCACTGACATTTTGTCTTTGTAACATATGCACAGTTAAGTCCAGAGAAAACTTCTCTGGCCCTGTAAAATTTTGTTCTCCTGGGACCTCATGAAAAATCTTCCTAATTGATGGCTGGGATATGATCTGAGCCTGGAGTGTCAGTGTGACTTTTCCATTCATATTGGTTTACGGATGAAAGAATGTGTGGCAAATACCCAGAGTAATTATGCATGTTTCTAATGTTTCAGCTTGAATAATACCGCCCACCTTCCCAGAGAGGTCAAGTTACTGTTTCAGGCATTGCAGTTAAATAATGTACCGTGTGCCAGAGAGAAACGGTGGACTAACAGCCTGTAAGTTTTTAATACTGTTTTTTTTTTTTTGCTCTTTCAGGAAACCGTGAAATCAGATCTGGTTTGTGTCACTGGGTACGTTTTGGTGTTACAATCTAATGGACTCTTTAAAATATATCTAAACGGGAGAGTACTTGTGGCATGAAGTGGTGATTTGTTTTTGAATGGCAGTACTTAGTGCAGAAGGAGTATTAAAGTGTGTGTGTGTGTGCCTGGTCGGTGTCTCTTTCTGGTGGACAAACTGTTTGCAAACTGCTGCAAACTGGACAGTCCCACACAAGTCAAATTCTGCTTGGCAGAAGCAGTGGTGGGATGACAGTTAAATTGGTGATTTTTTATCCGTGGTGACCTTGAGTACCTGCGAGCACACTGAGATGATAAAGCAGCGTTGCAAAGCTCGTGCTGGCTTTTTCATCTGCATTTCCATTCTGTCCTCTCCCTCCCCTGCCTTTTGCTGGCTGCCCTTGCAAATGAGAGCCTGCAACTTTTCAGGCAGAATTGGTTGAGGTCACTTTGCTTGGTGACCTTCATGTTTTATGCACTGTGTGGGCAGATGGAGCGTTTGCATGTCGGTGATGTTTTTTAGCGGTTCAACAGAAACATACAGTGACAATCACACTGCACACATGTTTTCCCCAGTCTACTTTGAAAGAATGTTGTTAGATTACTGCTTTAATGTCTGTGAGCTGGAGCATGAAAATCTAGTGTTTAAGGTTTTGGAGAGGGAGGTTGATGTTCTGTATGTGGAGAGAGAGTATTAATATTGTAGTGAGAGTCTCACTACTTATTTTTTGGCAGAAATAACAGGAATGTTGGTGGATAAGAGGCTGGACATGACCCAGCCATGGGCACTCCCAGCCCAGAAAGCCAAACGTGTCCTGGGCTGCATCCAAAGCAGCGGGCAGCAGGGCAAGGGAGGGGATTCTGCCCCTCTGCTCTGCTCTGGTGAGACCCCACCTGCAGTGCTGCATCCAGCTCTGGGGTCCCAGCACAGGAGGAACATGGAACTGTTGGAGCAAGTCCAGAGGAGGGACACCAAGATGGTTAGTGGGATGGAGCACCTACCCTATGAAGAAAGGCTGAAAGAATTTAGATTGTTCAGCCTGGAAAAGAGAAGGCTTTGGAGTGACCTAATTGCAGCCTTCCAGTACCTGAAGGGAGCCTGCAAGAAAGGTGGAGGGGGATTTTTTACAAGAGCATGTAGTGACAGGACAAGGGGGAATGGATTAAGACTGAGAGAAGGTAGGTTTAGATTAGATATTAGGAAAAATTTCTTTGCTGTGAGGGTGGTGAGGCCCTGGAACAGGCTGCCCAGAAAAGTTGTGGATGCCGCATCCCTGGAAATGTTCAGGGCCAGGCTGGATGGAGCTTGGCGCAAGCTGGTCTAGTGAAAGATGTCCCTGCCCATGGCACGGGGGTTGGAACTAGACAGCTTTAATGTCCCTTCCAAACCAAACCATTTTATGATTCCAAAAATATTGCCATTTGTGTATGCTGCCTTTAGTGGAGTTCCTGATCTGAATATGCATGTCATAAGTTGCAGAAGAGAACAACATCCTGACAAGCACTGCCTGTGTCCTGCTTGTCCTCCCCTTGCTAATCTTCCTTCCTTATGCTAGGACAAACTGTTTTTTTTCAGGGACACTGACAAATGTCTTACCGTGATTGGGCTTGAAGTTTAATTGGGGAAAGCTGTTGTGTTGAGAGCTGGTGGTAGAACGCTGGGGTATAATCTGTCCTTTTCCTTGGAGGCCACATACTTGGTTATGTAATTTTCCTGGTCATGCAATCCTTGGAAATGCTTTTTTGTCTACCATCTCTCATCTAAAATGTCTGCTTTACTGTTTTGTCTAGAACATGGTGCTCTTGAAGGCATAGGAACATACAGTAGTTATTCTGGATTAGTTCGCTTCACAGGAGGTAAATTCAGAATGACCTTATTTTTAGCTCTTCTTCAAGTAATTGATTCAGAACATCTGATGAGACAGCTGTCATAGCTGCTTTTTTTTCTTTCTGCACAAGGGAAACAGTATTGCCATGACAATGACCCTCAATGACACATGACTTTTAAGGACCCTTCTTATTGCAGCCTGCTCCTGCAGTGAGGAGCGTGCCACCCAACAGCACTGTGCAGCTTGGGGTTCATCAATTCATTGTGTTTTCAGAGCTTTAGGCTGAAAATATGATGGAGTCTTTTTTTTCTCCTCTTGGTTCATTATCATAACTTCCACAGAGTTATTACAGGATTGTGTGGTGAGTGTTGAGGATCATTCCCAAACAGTGCTGAATTTTGAATGCTGGTCCACCACAGCCCTTCCAAAATTCCCATTCTTTAGGAATATAAACTGTAGAATATCACTAGGAAGATGGTTGTAAGATCCACTTGAAAATCCCTAAGGCAGCTAGGTAACATGCATATGGAAAGCCCAAGCTGCAAAGAAGTGACCTGGTCCAGGGTTTGACTTGGTGCCAGAGGAAGATGTGATTGTCATTCCGACTCAAAGTCTCAGGATGTTGCCTGTCCTTAAGTAAGGGGAGCTTCAGCCATATGGAGATGGATATGTGAGGGACAGGAATTCCCTAATGCAGGATGCCGGTGCAGGTTCTTGGCATGCTTCTGGAGCAGACCAGCTGCCTATTGTTATCCATAGCCATGTTACACCCATGAACAGGTATAGTGATGACTGACATCTGGGAACGTTTTCATATTCTGTGTGGATGGGGAAAGAGCACAAAGAGGAGTTTTTACAGAGATTTGCTTTTGTCACTTGAAATCTAGCAACTAAACATTTTTGGGATTCATAAAGGTTACTAGTGTTTCAGATCTGCTGCTCCTGGAGATAATGTCTATCAGTTCTGTATCTTTAACTGAATTTTAAAAGTTAATGTATTTAGTGAAGTATCTTCTGCCTTTTAAAAGTTTCCAGGCCCCTTTCCCTCCCTTCCTCTGCTTGTCCAGCTGAGATGGAACCAGAGGAGTAAGCAAATGGCTCTCCTCAGGAGCATCATGTGTCTCACAGAGAGGTGAGACACTGGGAACAAGGCAAGCAAGATAGAGTTTTATGATCCCTTTCAGCTTCATTCCTCTCCTTTCCAGTTCCTTTTCATTGCAAGACAAAAGAAATACCTTCATGCCCTTTCCTAATCTCTGCTTGCCTTAAGGAAGCAAGCACAGATTTATCGTGTGTGTTGTTGCTTATCAGCAGTATTTTATGCGATGGTGATGTAAACAAGCAAAGGATATAACTGGATAAGAGATGTAGTACAGGATTTAGTTGTGTATTGAGGAAAGTTGAAAGAAGATGATAGGTAGCTGAGGGTCTTTACAGTTTTCCTTCTTTCTTGAACCATTTTTTTAGGTAACTTCACACCAGTGCTTCCGTTGTGACACCCTCTTCTCCCTCCGTTCCTTTCCTAACATCAAGTGTCCCATCTAAACTGGCCTTGTAAAGCCCATACTGCTTTAGAGCCATAAGAAATACATGATGTTCTTAAATCTGGGCTGAGATTTGGTAGTTTTAGTTTAGTTTTGCAGTCAGAGAACAAAGAGCTACATCTGCCTGCATGTGGGCACGTGTGGAAAAAAACCCTCACAAACAAAACTGGGATGTGTTAATGACTTTATCTCCTCAGTCACTGGGTGTGAATTCCGATGTAGGTGAAGTCCACAAGTAGCAGTCTCCCTGCAGATGGGAGAAAAGAAAGTCCTGGGTGAACTCTAGCACTGTCAGTGGGGTTCCATCTCTGGCAGCAGCCTCGGTTGTTGGAGTGGATGTTTGTGCTGTTCCTTTTCAGAACTTTGCCCCTTTCTGGTTAAAACTCAGATCTCTGTCTGCCAGCTGAAGATCTCCATTGCAGTGGTGGCTGTGTCATGGTGTTGTTTGTCCTACCAAGCAAAGGTGTCCTCTCACAAAGCGCAGCGTGAACGCCACAGTTTCTGTAGGGAAGGCACTGGAGGAGCGAATGGAACATGTATCTGACCTCTGAGTGTACACTGAATGCTGGGTTAACTTCACCTGACTTGACAGCTAAAGGTATTAAGATTCAGTATGGCTTGCTGGGTTTCGTCACAATCTTGACCAGGTTTTGTTGTTTGGGGACTGAAGTGTTTACCTGTCTTGTCACTTTTACTGTGTACAATTCACAGTCAGCCTTTGGGTAAAAGAAAGTATTTTGAAGGAGACAGCCTTTTATTAGGCAGTCTTAAATTCAGATGTACACCATATGTTTTGACAGCATTTGTGAATGTTTTTGAAATGGATCAAGTAGCAAATGTGTCTTTTATGACACCTTTCTATTTTTCATGAGCTGAAGTATTGGTGTAAGTGTGAAAGTAAGTGTGAAAACTGCTGCTTTAAAACCTATTTATCAAATGCAATTTAATTTCTCATAAGTGAATTATTGTGCTTTTTATAGTGTTTTATTCATCTGTGCTGTAGCTGGCAGACTCTCTCTGCTGAGACCATGAAAGTCTCAAGGACTTTTGATACTGTTTAATTGATGTGATTTCTCCCTGTCTCAAAGCAATGCACTCTGTTTGACAGTTGCCCCTGTGCTTTTGACACAAGAAACAGCCCACGTGTTGAAACCAGTCACCAGCTTCTGAACACTATGATACAAACCCAAGGTGAAGCTGCCCTTCCTTGTGCTGTGACCTCTGTCTGTGTGAGAATGACTGACACGTGAGAAGCCAGCCTTGCCCGCCAGCTTCTAGCTGAGCTGGTGTATCCCATTTACCTGCAACGTGAGCCATCTCACTTAAGTAAATCCTCCTGAATTCATGGGACTGTGCTTTGCAGAAGGTCTGTGTCTGTTGAGAGAGGCCATAAGAACAGGATTGTCTCAGAAATGGCTCATTTTTAAATGTGTGTTTGTGGGGAGGAGAAAGAGGGGACTGGATAGGGGTTCTTCAGAATCTGAAATTGTCTGTTCTGCATGGCAGTGAAACACTTCCCTGACTTTGGCTTGTTTGTGCCACAGGGAATGACACTTCTGTGTCTTTTCATTCTGTGTTGTGGACAGGTTTGAGGCTGTGTTCTGCTGCAGGTTGTATTGTGTATCAGGCTTCCCTACTGTGCTCTGGTTGTTCAAAAACCAGTTCCTATTGGGACAGGTGCTTTAAGCTACTGCTGAGTACATTATTCCTTACTGTATGTGTTTTAACAAGTCAGAAGATCAAAGTCCATTTGTAGTACGTGAAGAGCACGTCTCGGTACCAAGAGGTGGCATCAAGTGCAGTAGATAAAGTGTTCTGGCGTTAGCCCAGGACTTGTTTTATCGCCAGAAAGTTGAAAGCAAAGTTGCTTTGGCAACAGTTTAACTTCTTCTACCCGGCTAACAACCACACCACTACCTGCTACTTGGAGCTTACAGAATGGAGAACATTTACACTGGTGCTAGAGGGTTTCTCCTTGGTCTGTTTTAAATGTGCCTGTTAAAATGTGGCGTGAATGGCCGAAGCTGATGGTCAGACAATCACCATTATCACACATAGCTCTTCTGAGATGCTGACCTGAACCTTTTCTTCTGGGGCCCAGGAGACACTCTGTAGGTATAATACCCTCTCACATTGCTCCTCCTGGCAGCCGAGGAGGCTCAGTAATTGCTTGTCAATCATTTTGCTGTTTGTCAAGAATTTGTGCAGCTCAGTCTTGTGTGCTGAAGATCGTAGATTTTGATAAAACACACAGCTTCTGAGAGGAAACACCCATCCGTGGAGGGCTCATCTTTGGTGTAAGACTCTTCTTCATGTGATAGAGACTGCTTGGGGTGGGGGGCGGGTATCCAAATGGCACGGTACATCAGCATCGGGAGATTCCCAAGGCAGGGCAGTCATGTTACTGTGGTGCCCTGCCCAGATTAATTAGTGTCTCTGAAGGCGTAATTAGCATGGTGCTTTGTGCAACCCAGACATAGCCTTAGTTATTTCCTTTAGTAATTATGAGAACTTATGTCAGTGAAATGTACCAAGGCTGAATAGTGCTTTTGACTACTTAAAGGCTTTCTGTCCAAAAATGTAGAACATGTTCACCAGGAAATAGTGTCTTTACCACTGGAAATGTTACACTCAAACTTATTTTAAAATGATGTCTCCTTCACACCGAGAATGTAACTACCCCTCTGGTGCTACGCAGGACATCTCTTGCTGAGTTAGCAGTGCTTGTTGGACACAACAGCTGAGGCATATCTCAATAAGCTATCCAGGCATGTTCTTGCAGTTGAGGGGGCTGGTGTTTTTACAGGCCAGCATAAATTCCTCTTTAGATAAGTGAATCAGGCTGCTGTCTGCTGGAGGGAAACGTGTGTGTTGGAGGAGCGTGTGGGAGGAGGTGTTGAACAGTGTTAGAATGGAAAAGGAGAGAAGATGGAATACATGTGTTACCCATCTGTAGGGAACTTGTCAGGCTAGTGAAGTATGCTGTGAAACACGTGGACCTTTTGTTAAAAATTGTTAACACTATGTCTTTAGGACTTCAAAGTATATCTGTTATATAGCAAGCTTTGCTTAAATCTGAAATGTTACGAAGGTTAAAACTTTATGTAAAAATTACAACTTTATCAGTAAATGCACTCCAGTTGTATATTCAATATCTCTGCTTAACTGTTTGACGATGTTTGTTTTCATTTCTGCTTTTCTTCTGCTTAACACTCAGCTATGCTAATCACTGAGTGAATTTTCTGGCTGGAAATGAAATTAGATTGCCATTTGTGAGGCAGTTTAGAAGAACAATTACTTTTTTATGTGAGATATATACATCCATTTTGTACAGATTTAAATTTTGCTTAGTGTTACATACTTTTTTAAAATACCTATTGTAACAGAATGTTTTCTAATGTTTGGTGTTTTTATTAATACCTGTTAGGTGTGGTTTGTTCTCCCCTTAAGGGAAAAAATGGGTGTACAGTGTACTGTTTTTTGTTTTGGTTGGGCTTGGATGTGTAGGAGTCAGATGATTGTGTACACATGCATGCTCTGATTTGTTTTGGGTAAAAAGTGAAACTGAAGCATTCTTTCCATCTGGTGTGGAAAACAGTAAGGTATGTGATAAATCTTAGCTCCCAAAGGATTTCTGACTTTAGATCAGTCCTCTTTGACAAAAAGGAGCAATTTCCACAACACTGTTACTAGTTCATCTTGGGGCTCAAGCTGTGTCCTGGTTCTGGCCTTTGGTGTTGCACAGTTACTGTGTTTTCAGGCTGATCTGGAACAGGTATGGGCATAAACTCTCTTCAGTAAATTACACAGAGTACCTGGTAAGGAGTTTATGCTAGCGGTGGGACAATGTTTAGAATGTGAAATCTGTTGGAGAAAAATTAACCCGTGAGAAATACCTGAATGATCTTGACACCATGGTATGGGGACACATGGCAGCAGGGGTTTGAAAGGCAGGTTTTTGTGTCCTTGAACAGTGGCCCAGGGTGTATAGCTGTTGATTGAACATCTGGAAACTGCTGTACAGCTTTATTCAGAAGTGTAGTGCAGGAGGTTATAGAGGAAAGCAATGATTGTGGTAATTCCTATAATCTGTGGATATAGAGCTCCAAGGATATAATTTGTTTCCTATACTCTCAAGTTTCCTTATGCATTGCAGTTTTTATTATTATGTAAATGGAGATATTTGTAATCAGCTTAGAATGTACCCCCATTATAAGAAAGGCATTTTTAAGGGATCATGAATAGGTAACTTGCTGCTTAAAACGTTCGTATTTTACATAAATAGCTAAAAGTAAAAGTAAATGTATTGAGAAAGTGTTGGAAACAGGAGGGGGGAAGAAATTGACTGCCATTTCCTTGGAGTAATTTAAGAACACTGAGTACTAATTTAAAGCTTATCTAAGCTTGGGGCTTTTGGATTTCTGTTTTTTAACAAATGTAGGTGTCCAACTTAGTTTCCCCCTCCACTCCTTCCAAAGATATGGACCCTTGTAGACCCTTGTTGGCCTGTGACATGCTTTCAATGCTAGGTTTTTTTATTAATTTGTAATAAAAACTCTATAATTTTTACCTGATATGATTGGCTTGCACTCCATTAAGCCCCCATCTCTGTCATTTTACAGACTGGGACAGAGGTCACTTTGTATGTTTGTACCAACGCTTTAGGGAAGTACTTAACAACTTGGATGATAAAAAGTGTCTTTTACCTGAAAATAATCTTGAGTATCCATGCTAGATATAGCTAAGTTTTTCTGCTGGCCCATCACTCCATAGCTGTCAGATGTCAGTGTGGCATCATTGTGCAGCTGCTGCACATCGGCACTGCGCCAGGGTGCAGCTGACTCGGACTGTACCTGTGAGTGGCTGTGAGGCAGGATATCTCCGTGCAAGGAGCCCTGTCGGTGTGTGTGTGGATGTGCCTCTGCTTTTGGGAAGTTTACTCATTTGGGGGATTAAACATGCCAAGTGGGTTGGAGCTGAAAAGCAAGTATCTGAACCTTAGTGGTGGAACATCTTTGCTGAATGGTTGTGGGTGGAGGAAGAGAGCTGCCTTATGTGGTGTAGTGGTGCAGGCATGAACTCTGCTGCAGTTGGAGTGTCTTAATATGGGTTGAGTGCTTGCAAGATGAGAATTTTTAGAAAAGCCTATCCAGGGAAATGAGCCAAGTAAATGTTTCTCCTTTTCCTGTAGTTTATAAAGTACCTCCATGTGTCTTCCACATACATCAAGATCCTTGCTTATAAAATGCTAATACTTGGCTCACATGGGCTTTTGACGCATTTCCCCGTTCCAGCTAGTACCATTTTGCAAACATTTACTGCTCTGTTTCTGTAACTGGTGTGGCTGGTGTATCCTGACATGCCTGGAGCTTTGTTTCTGTGCATTCACATGGACTGTTGTTTGAACAAAGATTTAAATTGGGAAGGCAGGGCAGGGTGACACAGCTATTGCAAGATGCATGCTTTCTCCTCAGGGTGCTGTAGCCAAAATGTGCTTGAGCATTTCACCTTGGAAACAAAAAATAACTTAGCCTTTTATTTTTGTGGTTGTTGGTAACTTCTTTATTGTTCAGCAGCATGGCCCTACCAGGCATCAGCAGTTCTAAGCATAAGATATATTGCACAACATATGCAACGACTAATTGGTGCTTTTAATTTCTCTTCTTGTAGGATGAGTCTCAGGTTCCTGAATGTGCTGTCAAGTGCTGACACATTGAATTAGCTGAATCCACCACATTTTCTGATGTTTAAAAAGGCCTAAAGGAAAACAGAGACTGGCACTTCTGTTACAGTCTTTTAAGGTAAGATATGATTTTTTTGGTGGGGTAGTGGGAAGACAGATGTGGTTCCACAGAGTGTCCTAGTCCCACCTCTTGATGTCTAACCAACCTGTTGTAGTTTAGTCCCATACAGCCACTCACTCACTCTCCCACCAGTGGGATGGGGGAGAGAACCAGAAGAGTAAAAGTGAAAAGTTCATGCATTGAGACAAAGACAGTTTAATAGGGAACGCAAAAACCATGCACAGAAGCAAAGCAAAACAAGGAATTGATTCACCACTTCCCATGAGCAGGCAGGTGTTCAGCCATCCCAGGAAAGCCAGGCCCCATCACACAACGGTGACTTAGGGAGACAAATACTATCGCTCCAAATGGTCCCTCTTTCTTCTTCCCTCAGCTTTATATGCTGAGCATGATACCACATGGTCTGGAATATCTCTTTGATCAGTTGGGGTCATCTATCCTGGCTGTGTTCCCTCCCAATTCCTTGTGCACTCACAGCCTCCTTGCTGGTGGTGTGGTATGAGGAGCAAAAAAGGCCTTGACGTTATGCATGCACTCATCAGCAATAATGAAAATCTCTCTGTGTTATCAATCCTGTTACTAGAATAAATCTAAAGCACAGCTTTTTACCACCTACTGTGAGGAAAATGAACTCCACCTGAGTCAAAACCAGCACAAAACTATATGAACCTAAGTCTTGTATTGGACCCAGCTATCAGTATTTGTTGGTTAAAAGCAAATTCACTGACTTCAGTAAGACAAAATCCATGCAATCTGAAGAAACACTCATGAAGAAACAATTTATTTTCTTTTCCTAAATCATTAATTCTACACTCTTAAGAACTTGTATATCTTTCCATTAGGATGTCTTAGTCCTTCTAGCTATGTATTAATAATTCTTTAATAGTAGGTGGTCTTCAGTCCCTACAGAATGCCCTGCTGAGACAAATTCTCCATCAGGACAAATGAGGCTATGAAGCTAAACATGACTGTAGCTAGAAAAGTGACCATTCTGCTTTGACTAGAGTTGCTGCTGCGATCTTTCATTAATTTCATTAATCACCCATGTTTTGTATGCATCTTTTGGATTCATGGCTGCCTTGTCAGCTGCACTGTGGTGTGCTGCACTGTGGTGTGCTGCATTTTCTCAGCAGCACAGCAGAGCAGCCACAGACCAGACTGACAGGGAGTCAGTCAGTACCATGTTTATGCAGTGCCCAGTGAGCAGCATGGCCTCCTACTGCTGCAGAGTTGTTATGGTGACCAGTGACTGCATGCAAATACCCCAGTAGGACGGGGCTATATAGAATATTTTTTTCTCTTTTTCCTGTGCAAAGATCAGGTTAAGAGCAACACCAAAGGGATGGCCTGAATTAAATCTCTAAGAAAGGAACCCCAGATGGGTAAAGGCTGTGTAAAGGCTCTTTTCCAACTGACTCCTGGATTGCCTCTGGTTTGACAGCTGCTGTTTGAAGTGGCAGCTGAATCCTGTTTTTATTTACATTAGATGAGTGTCACTGCCTGCCCACCTTATTACATGCGCTGCCATGTGCTGCAGAGTTGGATGAGAGGTAAGACACACCTAAAACTGAACTTCTCCTTTGAAGAGGAAGGATTTAGTCTCTTGACAATTGTTATTATCTAGGATGGCTAATTGCTTGTCTTGTGCTACTTTTGCTGCTTTAATCAGAGCACAAACAAGCAGTGGGGGACAGCTTGTTTGGCTTTTGAGCGTGGAGTAAATCTGGTGCTTACAGATGTGGACTTGAATTGCTGCCAGCTTCTGGGGCAGGTAAAGGGCTCCTGAATCTAGTGATTCCAAAGACATGTGGGCACCAGCTGGTTTCCCCCAAACTGTGAAACTCAGTAAATGTGGGAAAGCGGATCTCCTGTGTATATATGCCCAGAGGGGCTCTTAGGCTGCTTTTGCAGATCCCCAGGCCTGTCAATGCGCTGCAGCAGGTGCCAGTGACATAGTGCAGTCACAACCTGCATGTCCAGCAGGGTGCAGTGGGTGGCCCTGCAAGGTACAGGGCAGGAGCTGACGGGAGGGTGCTGTAAGGAAACACATGCAGACAGAGAGGAAAAGTATGATTGCAGAAAGGCTGGAAAATCCAGGGCAGACTCGTATCTGCTGTCAGGGAGCTGACAACAGGAATGATTGCTGACTGCCTTGGAAAGCACAGGAGCACCAGCCACAGTCACTGAGAAGTGGACAGTGCCAGCTCTTGTCACAAGGCTGTGGATATGGGGAGGAGCAGGGTGAAGAGATTTCCTGTCCTGGTGCTCTGGATTTAAGTACCCTCCAAGTTACATACAAATGTAGATATGTTTATATCTTTGCTTGTCCTTAGGTGGAGTGGACTGGTGAGCTGTCCTGTACACATCAGTAGTGCTGGGCAGCTACAGAGGGCAGGGGAGGCATTAATGGCAGTAGCCATCAGCATGGAGAGGTGGTACCACTTAAATGTCAGTACACTCGGTAAAGTTAATAATTCAGCAAGTCTTGGGAGAAGTGGCCTTAATTTCTCTCTGCAAAACACAGTGTTTGAAGACCATGTGTGCTGCAATGGCATATAACACAACATTTCATCTGTACATTTTGTATTTGTAGAGATACTGATACCTTGAAATACTAATGTGAGCACTTCGGTGCTTTTTGCCTGTGAGTTAGAAAGCCAGCATCTCACTGGTGTCATACACTCCATGGAGAGGGCCCAAGAGTATTTTGTCTATTTCTGAACTTCACTGAGTGTGATCCCTGTGCAGATCATTAAAGCACTGCACTTCTAATTGGATCACAGACTTTGGCAATGTGAGATGAGCAATAGACTTATTAAAATTAATTTCCATTTATAAAACCATGATTGCTTCACTGGGATTGCCTGGGGTTTTTCAAAGCTGTGTCCTGTAGCCTTAATTTAGCCTTGATTTTAGTAAATAAAAAAAGGGTTTACTGCAATATTATCAGACTCAAAACAGCATTTTCACTTTTTACAGCAGAAACAGCCTATTTAAGAGGGAAAAAAAATCAAAACAACAACCAACCTTATGAAGAAAATCTTTTACTTCTGACAGCTTAAAATGCAGACTGGTTCAAATACAAATGCTCAACAACTGCCTTGCTTAGTTGGTCCTTAATCTGCAGTTTTTTTACGCTTCTGTTTGTCTTGAAATCTGGCCTTTCACTTTCTGAATTTTCTGTGCTTGCTGGAGCAGTTAAATTGGAGTTTTACACACTGATTAGTTGGCTTCAGAGGTCCCTGACGTACTTTCATGTGCAAGAGAGATTTGATTTTTGAGAAAATACATGTATTGTAAGTGAAGTTAGGCTTTGCTCAAATCCAAATACCACTGAATGGAATTGATTTTCTTCTCTCAACAGCTGCACAATAAATACAGTCACATTTTTTTATTTGATCAGGTATTTCCACTTGACTAACTTAAAACAGTTGTGGCTTAAGCTCTGGTTCTTTCATCCTTCCTCCCCTTATTTGTGGTTGTGCTTAAATATGCCACAAGGCCATCAAGCTGCCCAGACGTGCCACATTACAGCTTCCACCATCCCACATAGTACAAAAGGACTTTTTCCATGTCGCCTTATCATGCCTGTGGCCAGAGGGACCTGGAGGATCCCAGCTGGAGTGGTGTTCTGGGTATGAAAAGGTTGTCACGAACCTCATGCTTGCCAACACTTTCTAGAGGGAAGCTAGCTGTGCAGCCTGACTGTGAAAGAAACAGCAGCAGAAGTCTGTGGCGTGACCCAAACCCACCTCCTGGTGGTGCTGCCATCCACCCTGTGGCTGGTTGCACCTGAGTCCATGTCTGAAAGGAAGCTGAGGAGGCCCCAGGTGGAGGCCCCACCTGGATATGGCTCACTGCTGGAGCAGAGTCCGGGAGAACTGTTGGATGTGCAGACCTTGTGTCTGCGTCCTGTGCTGCTGGTGGCCAGCACGTGTGCTCCGAGTTCCTTGGTGCTTTCTTGCATTTCAGGCATTCATGTGCTGGGACCACTGTGGCTGGAAGTGGTGGTACTGACCAAAAGCAGCCAACTTGTGCCATACCATATTTTGGTGAATTTGGTCAGTGGAAGGGACCCCACACCTCACTTTTTTTACTGGCACAATAAATGCTGCTGAGTTACTAGTACAGTAACTAGTTCTTTATATTGATAAGAGGCTTGTGTGCTTTTCTGATTTATATGACTTGTGAAGGATTAAAAAAATAAGTATGTTTAATCTTTGAAACAACTTAAATGTAAAAATCCTGCCAAAACATCTTTGGGTTTTAGTTCTTTTGCCTTCAGAACCTGACACCAATTCAGCACGTTTCAGGATTTTCTGAGAATGACAATCAGTTTCTAGTATAGAAAATAAATTCTCTTGTTTCATGTTTTAGTCTTAACAAGTTTAGGGTTTTGAGCTGGTACCTGTATACTTTTTGTTTCCCCTTTTGCTGTTTCTCTACATGTAAGGCACAAGAGTAACTCATCTTTCTTCTGCTAAATGTACTTTTACTTATTCAAAGGAGATGCTTTGTCCACTAGGAACTGTGTCTCAGCATGCTAATAAAACTCACTTTATGCCTTTAAAATTTTTATTCAAAGTGGCCTGGCTGGCTTACAGTAGCTGTGTGGGTGGACTGTCCTTGAATTTTGTCGACTTAATTTAGTACTGCACAATACCCAGTGATGGAAAACAGCAATAAATTGTCTGTGCGCAGCCATGCATTATTGATAAAGGGTAGAATAAGCTCTACAATTTCTTTATTTGATGTTGTTAGTGCTACAACTGGCTGATTTGTTAAGACCTTTCCCCTCCTATTGGCAGTAAAATACCTCTTCATTTTGAACTCTGAATTTTCTGAATTTCGATTTGTATGGGGTTGGAAACTGGCTTTGTCTCCAGTGTTACTAAACGTAATGGAAATGTTTTTACAGAGTAGAAGCAAACTTAAGTTCAGGGGGACCTAAGCAAACAGTAAGATTGACTCTATGCAGCAGACAGAACTTTCCTAATTTTCTCAAATATTTAGAAATAAAAAATGGAGCATGAAGTCTCACAGCATATTTAGAAGCAAAAACCCTTTAATATACTTCATTTGGCACATGCTCAGAGAAAATGCTTTACAGTGAGTTCAGCATGCTTTGTAATTTCAGTGTTCCTTCAAAGTTTGTGAAAAAATCTCAAGCCTTAAATCTGTCATGCTGTTTTTTCCTGTTGACACTTATGATGAGTAGAGACTCTACTGAATATAATTTGCATATAAAACTGTGCTGTAAACTAAGCAGTTCTTTCCCTGCAGTTGAATGAAGGTACAATGAACTGATGAAAACTGGAAATTAATAAATATATAAGTAAAAAAATAACTTGCCAGCAAAACAACAAAGGCCTTAGTCTTCCCAACAAACGTCCAGCACTGAAACATCTTTTAAAGCTATAAGTTTTGGAATGGTAGCTTCCCACAGGTTGTTATTGTAATACAGCCAAGGGAATGTACAATCTGTGCCAAGCAAATATTGTATTAGAATAATAGAATTTTATTTCTCTCTTTTATGTTTGTACATACATATCCTTTGGTAGAAGCATTCCAGACCTCTACAGATTTTTTACTTATTTTTTTTGTCTTTGTAAAAGTGTTAGGGTAGGGAATTCACAAGTTATACTGATGTTTATAATGGTTTCTTTTATTCCATGGAGAATTGCTGTGTATCAGTTTAACTTTCCATATATTTACAGTCTTTTAAGGTTAAAAGTCAATACGTGATGAAGTAATTAAACTGGTTATGTCGTTGCAGTCAGCAGGCAGGAAAAACCATTGGTAAAAGGACTAACATGACTGACAGAGGCTTGCTAGAGATTTACATTGAGAATAACTCATTCTTCAAAACGTTCATTTTCTGATGGAAATCGTGGAGTAAATCAAATACAGTGGTTATGAGTGATTAAAATGCAAAACTTATGAATTCTTACTGACTTTGTAAATCTGACTCCTTTACTGTTAATATAAAATCATTTATCTTAAAGCAGTGTTGAGGCTGTGAATATTTAAATGAAAGCTTCAACTCTTGAAGAAGGTTATTTTGATATTCAACATCATTAATTTTGTGGGTCTCATAGAAAGCTGTCATGGAAAGAGAACAGGAGATTTTCTCCATAGGTCATCTGGTAGATATGTGGTAATTCACTTGGTAAGTCAAAGTGGCAAATTTTACTATAGTTTAAATACTTACACAATTCAGATGTTACACAGGCATCTACAAACTCTGTGCGGGTTGAAGAGGATATCTTTGGTTTGATCCTACAGAAAACACAAATAACTGGACATTGACTTGCCTGTGGTTTTCATTTTGGAGCAACTGTGCAGCTGTATTTTTTTACAGAAGGGCAGGCTTCAGCCATGTTATTACAGTTCTGTTTAGACAGTTTGGGAGTATGGGTGTGTGTGTAATTTTTTTTGTAAACAAGTATACTTTGGTAGTGAAATACAATTTTGAAAGTCCTTTGTTCCTGTTGTTTGTTTAAAAGAGCATCTTTCACTGGCATTGTTAGAAGCTACTGTAATGAAAAACTGTAAGGTAAGGAAATCCCCCAAAGTACAGTGGGGTTGGATTCTTCTCTGCATCTGCTCACTCTCTTCAGGCAGTACACGGATGGTGTTCAGACCTCTTCATTTACTCCCCGGAAGTCAATCTCTAGTCTGACAAACACAAAAGAGCTTTAATGCAATTTGACATTTATTTTCTTCATACCAACGAAATATGCCTTGGTCCAGAAAGGTTGAGTGACTTTTGGAAAGTTACCTAGATTAGAAATGTACTGTGCAAGTGACCTGAGTGTTGCTTGCTACCATCCAAAATTCTTGCCCCTTGGGTGGGCCATTGTGGAGGAAAGTGGGAGGGATGGGGTGGTAAGAGATCAGTGTCACATGACTGATCTCTGCAGGCCACGCTCAAAATACAGGGACAGCTACAGATGTTGTCGGAATGGCATGACGCAAAAAGGACTTTAAAGCAGTTGATTTGAAAACAAGTAAATAAAATATAAAAAGCTTAGTTTTTCTAAGGGAAACCAGGGACTTTTCCTAGCAGTCAGTATAAATGAAAGAGTGGCGGGGGGGAGGGGGGCAGGTGGCTTATGAACAGAAGTTATCTGAAAACCTTCTGTTACTTTTAAGGTGGTATTTCCTATTCCTTTTCAAATGCATCAAAAGAGGATGTTAAATTTTTTTCTTTCCAATATAGCAATTAATAGGGGAAGGGGGGGAAATCCTTCAATTATTTTTGGAAGGCATTGCCTAAAATATTTTCTTTTTAAAAGCATAGGGCAGGAGAGTAAAACATGTGTCACTGCATCCGTCCCCAGCCAGGAGTAACACCAAGTGCTTTGTCTCTGACAATTTGCAGTATGCCTAACTAAAAGGGAAAGAAAACTCCTACTTTCCCTTCTCTTGGTACAAAAAAATAGTATTAAACTTGTTTGGGTGGCACAAACTTCGGAGGCCTCTTCCAGGTTTGATTAGTAGTACAAAACCTGCATTTGTTCTTGTGGAAGCTGACAGCTGTTTGGGAAGTCTCACAGACATCGACTTGGACACAATCGCTATATACCCTTGAGAACTGGACTTGTACTGTGAGAAGTCTAGTGTCAACAAGGAGCAAAAAACCATAAACAACTGATGAAGAATGCACAGCTGTCTTAGGGAGGCTGTTATGGGTGGTGGTAGCAAGCAACCAGTGGTTTTATGGGCTGTTAACATAGAAGCCAACAGAGACTTCACACGAGTGTCTAACTATAAGGCCACTGTATAAAAGAGGCCTTATAGAAATAAAGGCACACTTTCACTTACATTAACCATTGCCTGGAGTTGTCAGTGTATTTATGTGTCATGACCAATCTCTACAGGGACAGGTTCTAACACAGGTGCCTTGTGCTTCGATTGCCTCAACCAGCCAGGCTGCAGGACACTTGTTCCGTGAATCACAGAGACATCATTGTGGACAAAATCTCTTCTCTTTTTGTTGTTACACCATATTGTCCTCCACTAATTTGAAAGAGACAGGGAGTACAATGAATTACCCCCTGATTCTGTCAAATTACTGTGTCAACAATGCAGTTATCTGCTCTGAGAGGCTCTGCACTGGCAGAAACTGATTCTTAACAAGTTCGCCTAGAACTTTCAGCTGAAAAAATAATGAATTCTCTGCAAAATGTGCTTTAAGTAGAACTATGTCCTTGCCTAATGTCTGTAACCCTGATAACTAATCATGTTTTGTCCTTCTACAAGACTCTGTTAATGATCTTTCTACAGTGAACTTGGTGAGTCCTTTTTTGCAGAATGCAGAGCCCTTTTTAACCCTTATTCTCCCAAGCATCATTTTGGCTGGTAATGTTCATGCAGTTTCCATGAAATGTGGTGATCAAGGCACATTGCTCCTCTGCTATGTGTATAGAACACAGAGCTGCAGGTTGCTTTCCTGTTTTCCTCCTGTTCCCCTTTTCCTCCTCCCTTTTGTGCTGCTCTTAATGAGGTGCTAGGGGATGGCAGCAGAGATTTTCCCAGTATACATCAATGCAAACACATCAAAGCTGGATGCAGTATAAACAAAACATTGTTAGATATGGCAGAAGAATTGCTAGGTAGGGAAAAACTGAGTTATGTTGTTTGGGAAGACGATTGCACCTCTGGCTAATTACAAAATAATTGAATGAGTGGTTATGTGTTGCCTCACTGCAAGCTTTAAGTATCTGAAACATGATCTGTTTTTTTAGTGCTGAAATTTGCTATGGAATAGAAAACTGAGTAAATAAGATTGCGATCCAGCATGATCCTCAGCTGTTCTTCAAGGTTCTTCACCTTTCCACCTTCTGGTTTAGTCTGGGATATTCTTGTGCACCTGGAAAACTGAGCTATAAAAATGCAGTTTTGTTTCTATTGTTATATTTATTTTGTGCTAGACAAATTGCTTTCCTGAAAGCTTTCTGTAGGGTGCCTATAGCAAAGGCAGTGCTGGCATGTGGGGTTTCAAAATACGGAATGGGCTGGAGAACTCCCTTTTAAAGGTACACCATGAATGACTGGGCTTAATGTGTCTTATACCCAAGGAATTTTCACCCCAACAGTTTCGAGGTACATACCACTTTAAGGGGCCTGTGGTTTACTTTGGAGTGTAATCACAAGTGATTGCAGGTTTTATTCCAGCTTTTTCTGTTTTCTTTGCCTTGGCCTTGAATGTTTTGACATCTTTTGTTGCTTTGCTTCCACATAGGAACTGCAGCAGCCTCAGTAGAGATGCAACAGCAGCTATAAATTATTATGATAAAGAAGGATGCAAGGTAAAGATGCACATTGTTGCTTCCCAAAGATCAGAGTGAAATTTCAGATGTGAACAGTGTCATCAACACGCAAGATAGATCTGGGCACAGGCACTTAGGAGTTATTTTAGCTGAATATAGCTGGCAGTCCCTGGGGTGTAAAAGGAAAATTTGTCCCTGAGTTTTCTTAAAGACTAGTAGTTACTATGTTGAAATACTCATCAAAAACCTTAAAGTTAATTCCTTGAGAAGTAAGCCTGTAAATGTTGCATTGTTGATTTTTCTGAACCAATTTTTAAACTTCAAAATAACTTTAAAAGGGGTGGTGAAAAATACATTTTCCATTCCATTTGCCCAAAGGGTAAAAGAGTTCCTGTGCCAAATTCAACAGAGTAGCACGAGATCTTATTTTAAATCTGTCCTCAGTGAAGGATGGATTATGGCTTGTTCTGACCAAATTAAAAACTATAGGAAAGAGGAAAGTATTTTTTGCGAGGTTACCCCTCATTTGTGAGAAATGCTACCACCCTAAACTTGTCTCTCTGTCATATCACTTCAGGTTAATGGCTCCCTTCATTTTGCTTCAAGTTCTACCTCCCTCTGCTTTAAAAAGAAAAAAGAAAAGGCATATTTCAGAAAGATTCATGATGTTTTAAAGAGAGACAGAGAATCCAGGTGACTGCCTTTCAAAGTCAGTAATTGATGGCATTTCTGTTCAGGGAAGAGTTTGGCTTGGTTAATGTAACTTCACAGCAGAAGTATGCATCTCATTATTTTATGTGTATATTTATTTACCTTTTGGCTGTGCATTTTAAGGTACCTGTAACATTCCTTTTAGTTGTGACTGAGACCAGACTAAGCAGGTAATCATAGGTTTAAATGCATAACAGTGTGCCTTCGTTGAGGTTGGTTAGCTGGGCGTCTCTTTTAATTGAAAATGCATAGAAGTAAGAATCAGTGATGTATTTAAAATGGAAATCTTCTTTTGTACAACACAAACAATTTTTCTTTATGTTAAAAAGAAGAGGGGCTACTAGGGCACTGTGTCCTTTGCTAGGTATCTGAAACAATTTATGATCTATCAGTGGTCAAAGAGTAATTGTTCAAAGTGTATTGGAAATAGGAATAGGTTTCCTAGACACCTAGGAAAAAAAATAGCACAGAAGTTCAAGGAGTTTTGCAGTCAAAGGTGCCTTATAAACATAGGAGAACGTAGGAATATACACTGGTAATGAATTGTGGTCTGAAGGAGTTGAGAGAGAAGACGATTCACTCTGCAGCCATGGCCATCTCTTCTGTATCAGGTTTGCTCCTCAGAAGAAAAGTCATTTACTTAGTTCATGCTAGCTCAGCATTAGCTATGGTGCTAACCTGCCTTTACAGTCTTTTTTGAACAAGTGTTTTTTGAGGTAAAGTAACTTAATTATGTAAAGATTTCTGCATGTGCTTTAGAGATGGGCAATTGTTGTTGTTTTAATTTCAAGATTGCTAATGCATTGAGCAACAAAAGCTTTAATCCCAGAATTTGAAAGCTATTATTTCAGCTGTAAGGAGCTTCAGAGGTTGACTTTCATGCTTCCTCTTGTGTAGGTGATAAAGAGTTGCCTAACACAGTACTACAAAATCTTCTGTTCTTGGGTAGGGCACTTCTGAAAAGGCTCTCTGAGAGTGATGGACGGATGATTCATCTAAGTCAGATATGAGCTGACCACAGCAGCTGCTACCCAGAGGACTCTACCCTGAGCCTTGGTCTCCAAATGCATGTGCCCTTCCTACAGAAGAAATTAATACACAGGCAGGAGCACATAATGGGACAATATGAGAGTCTGGAAGAAGGGGATAGGAAGGATGTGTAGCAGATAATAGGACTTAAGAGAAGACCACAAGCCCAAACACTGTTCCACTTTTGAAGTCTTCTGATGCAGTGTAAACCTCGTAATGGTGTATGATTCGTAGTGGAAAACGAGTCTTCTGGGAAACTTGAGAATATTTGCATTACTTGAAATAGAAGATGGAACACACAAAATATCTCAGTACTAGTCTGTAAGGAGACCAAGAAGAAAGAGATGGAGGATCTGAAAATTAACATTCTTCATAGCATTTTAATCCAAGTTAAGAGATTATGACCTATTTAATGTGTGCAGAAAATCATGCTATGAAAAGCCAGCATCCATAAAGGAGACAGAGGAGTCTGCAACTTTATTCAAATAAAGGGAGAGATTTAACTGGGGCATACCCATGTGGGGTTTCTCTCTCGAGGTTTCAGAGGGTGCAGCATCCTTTTATCCCAAACTCCCGGCCACATGTTGCCCTCTTCCTTTCCTCATTGGCTGAGGTACTCGGAAGGTACAGCATTCCCGCACCACCTACCACATATTCCCCGCTTGGAACCTGTCATTTTCCTTTAAAGTTCAGAAGTTCAGGCTGTCTGGGTTCTGGAATAGACTTTGTGTGGACCCATCTGTCCATTACCCTAAAGTTCAGGAGTCAAACTGTCTGGGTTCTGTAACAAACTTGGAGGTGTGAGGTTGGTAGAGACATTAAGACCCATTTCAAAGATATTACCACCTACTGAATTGTTTGTAAAGACAGTAGCACGTGTCTTTCCTATCACATGCTTATCTCCCATTCTAATTTTTTTTTTTTGATGTTGAAAAACCAAAGTCAGAAGTAGTTCCCAGAGGTACAGTATCACTCTCTGTCTCAGAAGTGACTTCTCCCCTTCCTCCTAATTTCTGATAGAGATTCATTTAATGGGGTTTTTCCCTGCCTTTTACTCGGTGGAACAATTTTCAGACAAACCTGGAGAAATAGATTGATATTTTACTGATGTAGATGGAGTACATCATAAGTTTTTGGTTTGTTTTTTGTTGTTTTTTTTTTTAAGTAAAGTATATCAAGAGGTGATGCTGTCCTTTGTATAAGTTTTTAGCAGTGACTAAGACTCCTCCTCAAACAGGGAACAGCTGTCTGTCATCAGGCCAGGGAAGAATAGAAAAAAAGAAAAAAAAGGTGTTTTGAATTATGGAAGCTGTTCAGTTTGTTGCTAGTTTGCAAATCCCAAATGTAAGTTGTGAGAGTTTCCTTTTAGTAATGATGTGGTTAAAACTTCTTTATAGTTGGAAATGTGTTGATATTCAGTTAATCTGTACAGCCTACAGCTGTTTTTGTTTGTAAACCTCAATAAATACTATGGTGGCACTAGAGGAATGAATAACTGGAAAAGCAAAACAAGCTTCAGTAAGAACACAAGAACTTTGCAGTAGATTTTATTTGTTGTTTTGCTGCAGATGGGTCCTCCCTCATCATGAGAAAAAAAAAAAGGGAGAATTAAAGGATTTTTTATCTTCTGTAATTTTTTTCTTCTGTTTTCCCTGTATATTCTATAATCTGTCTTCCTTGTGTTTTCTCCACTGAGAGCTTTGGAACAGCATTCTAATTCAATAATTGTATTTTATTAATAATATTGCTGCAGCACGGTATTTTGCCAGTGTTCCCATTGAGAAGCAATGGCGTAAAGTGGATTAAGTAAGTCAAGGGAGCTGTCACTTAAAGAGCTGTATTAATGTTCTCTCCCTGTTAGTACGCTGTACCACAAAATAGGTGCAGGAAAGGAAGAGATGCAGATTTTAAGCAATATTCTGGCACTTAGCATTTAGTAGATCTTTTCCGAAATTTTTCATGTGTGGAGTTGTCCCTCTGCAGCATCGTGCTGAGGTTTACTGAGCTCCCTCAGCCCTGTGTGCTGCAGAGACAGGGCAGCACTGATCTCACAGGTCAGCCTTGGTTTTGAGCTTTTCTGTGAGCAGTGGGGTGAGTGACCTCAGGTGGCAGTACCTCAGCAGATGGTCAGTGATCACAGTTGTTGCAAGGCTGTTTGTGTTCTTGAGCTTTTCAATGAGACCTAGCAGTTGTATATCCTACCCTACTGACAACCTCATAGTCACCGAGCTTGTAAAACATACACCTTTCTTTAGCACTGGACTTAAAAACCAGAGTGGCCTTGCTTCCCCTTGCAAATATTTAGCATATGTTTTAGACTCGTATTTTTGGAGTGAGTAGGTATCACTCTTACTGAGTGCAGGAAGTACATGTTTTTGTTGCACTGGTGGTTTTGGAAGGCACAGATTGGGCTGGACAGATGTCACAGGAAGACAGGAATATTAGGAAAAGGTTCTTCTTTAGGGAAAATAAAAAAAGAAGGTATGTGTGTGAATTCTGCAAGCTGCAGGCTGTCCTCCAGCAGGTTCTTCAGCTGGAGAGGTTTCCTAGTTTGAGTCAAGGTGGGACAGCTGTGTCCTGGAAAGACACAGAGAACAAGATAAATGCACAGTTTGGAAAGTGAGCAATGCTAATTCAGCATGCTGCTCAGAAAACTAACCTGACAAAAGAAAGATTTCTACTGTGTTAGTGAAATGAATCAATTGACTAAGACTTGGAGGGAGAACCTGGGTAATGAATAGGACAGAACAGCATGACAGTGGTAATTTACCTTAATTGTTTTCTGTTTTGATGTCCATTATTGTTTGTTGTTGGGTTTTTTTTTCTTCACACAGAGGAGTTCAAGGAAATATTGAATGCTGGGTTTCAGTGTGCAGTTGCAAAAGTCCATTTGATTCTTAAGCAATGAAGAGTGACATGTAAAATTACTCAGTTTCATTTCAGGAGACAGTAGTTGTTAATGCTTCAGTCCATAAAAATAATCTCTTAGAGAAATGACCTTCAGACATGTCAAAGATCAGGGCTACATTCTCTTGTTCATTTACTGTAGCCAATAAAAGCTGGCTGGTAATCAGACTACTGGTCATCTTGGGCACCTCTGATCTTCTTTCCTCCTGTGTGATCAGGAAAAGTTAGAATACCTGCAGAGGCTTTTCAGGCATCTCTGTCTGATAGCCATGAATGTATCTATATTCTGATTGCTTTCCCTCTTGTTTTAGGAGGCAAGAGATTCTGTTCTTGAATCTAACACACTGCATATAAAGAAGTGCATGTTTAGGAAGAATATAAACTTTTTCACCAGAAACTATTCGTGTGCTTTTGTCACTTAATCTCTGTGAGTCTGTTTTTCAAAATGGTACATTGTTGTGGAATTCGGGAGATTTTGAGGTGTCACAGTTCCCAAAGTCAGGAACCCGGTAACAGCTCTGTAGGAGCACAGTTCTATCCTATGTATGCTCTATATTCAAGGCCTGGAATTGCACTTGGGGCAGATGTGGCAGACAGTGTCCATTAGGTGGCTCTCGGTTATAGAAAATACATTTTCAACTACATGCAGGCTAGTTTTAAAAGTCATTAGCTGTGTTTGTGACCCGTCAGGCAATTAGAACAAATCAAGAGGCCATAAATTCGGACTTTCTCAAAAGCTGATAGGTTTTGGTATCCTGTACAGATCTGCAAATACTGTCCTGTCTCTGCTTACTTCTGTTGTTGTAAAACGTTCTCCGTTGCAGACTCCACAAGTGAGGTAAGATGGAGGCAGCAATATTGTCTGTTGCAAGGCACTGTAAAATGATTATGATGTTTCATTATGAAAAATGCCCTTTTCATTAGAAACTGAAAAGGTAACAAAAGCACTTTATGACTCCCAAGTGGAGCAAGACTGCTGCAAAATTTTGCTGTTGCTTTTTTGTTTGTTCTTTAAATTAAAATTTGGTACAGAAATAAGGAAGCAGGTGATACTCATGCCTTTGAACGTGTGGACATGCTGGGACAACCGTTGAGTGGACTAATCTGTTCCTTTTCATTCTTTGGGCAATTAATCCTGGAAAATAAGAATTGCAATACAAATATGTTGGAATTACCACAGGGACAGTTACATGCTCCATCCCTGATGGCTAGACTGATCTTTAGATGCAGAAAGGCACCCAGGGGGCCACCAGATTCGGACAGAGTGGCAGGGCTGGAAAGACTTCTCCTTTCCACAGCCAGTGAGGTCAGCTGAGGTGTGTGCAGGACTCCGGCATCACGGACTGCTGCTGGCTGTCTGCAAGGGGATGATGCCTTGCTGTCTGCTCTGCTCTCTGCCTTGGCCAGGCAGCACAGGTTTTCCTAGCAAATCACGTGCCAGTGCACAGGCTTCACTTTTTGAAGGAGAGGTTGCAGAGGAAATGGGGCCCTTTTTTCCTTTTGGTCTACTTGTATCAAATAGCTTTCTGAAGGAAAGTAGGGCTGCTGGCTTGGGTTTCTGTAAGGGAGGAGATAAGATTTAGAGAAACTGAGATACTGAGAATCGCGTATCAATGGCAAAGTACAGACTAGCTACAAGGAATAATGTTATTTATTGTGGAGTTTGGTGCCTTACCAAGAGACAGTATGCAGGTAAATTTAACCGGTGTTTTTATTTCAGCCAACATACACAGTTTATATCAGATCTGGTATGCACAATTCCCCATGTGTCTTCTGTGACACTACACACACAAGGACATTCTAGGTAACACTGCCAAAATGGTTTCATTTCTGCAAGACTGCTTGGGTACTCTGTCCTTATTTGATACTCTATATAGGATATATGGAAGTATAGTAAGAGTTTGCTGTACAGCTTCAGTCACTGCAGGTTAGTAATCAACAACTGTTTCACTGGTGGAATGTTCTTTTGTTAAGAGAATTTTGTGTTAATCCCAATGGTGCAGTACTTCATGCTTGAAAGCATTTTCATAAATCTCCATTACAAGCCTGTCACCAGATGCATGTAACGTAGGAAGGAAACCAAAGACTTTAGGCACACATGGATGATGGGAAATTAGTCTAAACTGTCTGAACAGGAAAGACAGTTTGGCAGCTCTAATGTGCTTGGGTGATTGAAACTCTTGGTTTCTTCTGTGTTTTCTACAGACTCTGTCCTTAATAAAGAGAACTTTGGCAGTGCTGTTGTAGGTTTTAGATAGCAGCAACAACAGAAATGAGAGAAATCTCTGTGTTGGTTAGCTGGGTTTTTTTTCTTGTATTAGCTTTTTGCATATGTATTTGCATGTCCAGGTTTTGAGAAATGAGAAGGTTAAAAGTTACATTTAAGCACTGTCTCCATGTGTGTATATTGGCTTCTTGATGAATTCTGTCAGTCTTTCTGTTGTCTCCTGGTATTTATGCATAAAAGCACTACTTGCTTCCAAAATAATCACAAGCTGTGAAACTTGGCTTTAAGGTTTCAGAAGCATGGTTCACTTCACAATGAAAGCATTAAAGGCAGTGCTATGTAGTGAGACAGTTCCCAGGGGATTCTAAGTCATCCATATTAACGCTGCCAAAAATGTTCTTGCTAGGGGAAAGAGGGGAGTGGGTGGACCTTGGCATTATTTATGGGCCACTCATATATAGCCTTGAACTAGAAGGAAATCAGAGGTTTGCTGCAGTATTTGCCCTCAGTCCAGGAGCACCCGAGCAGTCTGGATCCCATCCTGGGAGTTAGACAAAGCCCTCTCTGGCACACATGTGTGGTAGCAGAGCCATCATGGCACTTCAATACCTCTCCTGTTCCTGGTGCCTTCCTCGCTGTGAACAAAGGGGTGCCTCCGGTGAGCACAGCAGCCGTTCTGGTGGGCACTTGGAATGATGTGCCATCCTCGAGTCCCCTTCTGCGCTTGCCTGCAGAACAAGTCTGGAAGCATGACAGGAGTTTTTATCACTGTGCAGCACTTGCCGTGTCTCTCTGAATGCAGCAGTGCCTGCTCTTTCCAGGCCAGCTGGCCTCCTTTGGCTGCAGTGGGGCATTGCCTGTGCTGTTACACTCAGCAGCATCGTCTCTACGTGGTGTTAGCCACCCAGCACCCGGGATGCTCCACACTCTCCCTTCTGTCTCCTTTCCACAGCTCAGGGCTGTGACCGTTCTGTAGGATGGAGTGTTCTTGGTCAGTCTTTTCCAAAATGTGCTGAATGAGTCCTTAGATCCCCTAGAAAGATACTGTTCATGAATTGGTCTATTAGCTGTCAGATGCCTTGCAGGACTGACCAATGTGAAAAAATAGGATTGTTCTTAATCTAGTCTGCATTGGATGGTTTAAAAAACAAAAGTGTTAATATGGCACAGTGTTAGTACTTTAGAAATCATTCTGCATTGGCTTCTATATCATATGCAAGAGAATTAGTCTAAGTGTTTGGATGACTCATTAATCAGTCTCCTGCCAGGCTCCTTGTCTCCTAGTACAGAAACCACAAGGGGTGAGCTGGGCAGAAGGGTGAGCACAGATACAATTCATAGGTCTGTACAGTAGGTGCAGTTACTGAAACCCAGAGATTCATGCATGGCATTTGTGATGAGGACACAGCTGATGCCTGGGTGAGAACCATGCACTCTGTGTCTATGAGTCTGCTGCCCTTCTGCCTGCAGATGGCAGGTGATGCAGTTCGGAATTCATGCATGCTCATGGGAAACCTGTGGGAACAGTTTTTTAAAAACATATTTTAAAAAAATATATGTTAAAGGCTTTGCATTTTAAGTGTTAGCATATTCTGGGCAGAAAACTGCTCCAGAGGCTTGGCTTTCCTTCAGGGTTCTGCCCTTCCTTTGCTGAAAATCCTGGTGCCATGCAGTAGGTAGCTCAGCAGAGAAGAAGGTGCTGCATGAAATAATCATCAAGATATAAAACTTAGAGTGAGGGTAAGCCAAGAATGAACAAAGCAACCTTCAGAAGTTCCCAGGAGTCTATGTAACAGTTGTGAGGAGGGTGAGCAGCCTCAGCAGTTTGGCACAGGCACCTCTGTTTTTCTCAAGAGCCAGGCTGCTTTAGGACTCAGCTATCAGGTAATATCAGTGTAAATCTGCATGAGTATGCCCTGAAGGATGTTCTCTCTCTGTTCAACAGGATGGCCTCCTTTGCAAACACTGTTTTTCATAACATAGTGTGTATATAAATAAATCATTATAATTAGAGAGGTGCACAGATTTTCCTCTCCATCTCAGAAAAACAAATTTTCAGCACAGCTTGCTGTGGGAGTGAAAAGATCCTTTATTTCCTAGTCTGTGATAATCCCTAGATTTGCCAGGTTTCTCTGAAATGTGTAGTTTAGGTTAGGCATTCTGTAGGAAAATGCCCTATTGGTAGATGAACAACACCCCCAGAAACAAGGTCTGTCTGTGGACACTTGCACAACCTGATGGAGAGCTAGTAAAATATTTCCATGCCTTTGAAATTTAGTTAGCAATTATGGATAAGTTTTGGCATGTGTCTGGAGATGGGATACAGAGCTTATGCCTTCTTTGAAATGTTGTTCCAAATTGTTTAGAAATGCTAAGTGTTGATTAAAAAAAAAAAAAAAGGAAACCAGGAAGCCAGCTGTCTGGAAAGCTTTCAGAGAAGTGCGGGGATGCTACACCATCCTTAGGCTCTTTCTAGAGTTGCAGAGTTTCGCATGCATTTGTCCATAAAAGGATGAGGTTATGAGCCATATAAAACATATAAAATCACACAGTTACTTCATACCACTTCTGTTAAGGCTGCCGCTAGTGGAAGAAATGATCTGAAGTGGTGCTTTCCATCTGTCATTTTATCCTATTTTGTTTATACAGGTGTGTCTCTACTGGATCAGGTCAAGGTCCACAGGGTTCAGTCTGTGACCAGGGAAAAGTGCCCAGGGAATATAACATAAGAACAGGGTAGGCACATAATGCATTCCTAGAATATACCACTAATATCTAGCAATTTGTGGTCCGGCACTTTCTTAAGCCACAAAAAAATCTTTGTTTGTTTCAATAGCCTTTGGTGGACAAATACATTGTATTTCTCTTCCATCTGGGGTTTTTAAATATGGGTGACTTTTAGCACAGTCAATAACATCCTGTGGCAAGAACTTTCATGAACCACTTGGATTGTGTGAATGCAGCTCATTTTTATTTTTTCCTTTTATCCTGCTTGACACCCATTAGTTTTTGCAAACTTGGGAAACATTTGCTTCCTGTAAATCTGTTCATAGTTTTTAAACAACATATTTAATATCTTTTTATTAATGGAAGTTTATTTTCTCTCACACCAGTAAAAAATCATAGAATATGCTGAATTGGAAGCCCCGACAAGGATCATCAAGTCCAACTCCTGGCCCTGCACAGAGCACCTCAATAGTCACACCACATGAGTGGTGGTCTGAGAGTGTTCTCCAAACGCTTTTTGAACTCTGTCAGGCTTGGTGCTGTGACCACTTCCCTGGGGAGCCTGTTACAGTGCCCAAACACCCTCTGAGTGAAGAACTTTTTCCTGATATCCAACCTAAACCTCCCCTGACACAGTTTCAGGCCATTCCCTCAGGTCCTGTCACTGGTCACCAGAGAGAAGAGATCAGTGCCTGCCCCTGCTCTTCCCCTCACAAGGAAGTTGTAACTGCAGTGAGGTCTGTCCTCAGTCTCCTCCAGGCTGAACAGACCAAGTGACCTCAGCCACTCCTCATACAGCTTCCCCTCCAGACCCTTCACCATCCTCGTGGCCCTCCTTTGGACACTCTCCAACAGCTTTGTATCTCTCTTATCCTGTGGCACCCAAAACTGCCCCCAGCACTCGAGGTGAGGCCGCCCCAGTGCAGAGCAGAGCGGGACAATCCCCTCCCTTGCGCGGCTGGCGATGCTGTGCCTGATGCCCCCAGGACAGGGTTCTCCCTCCTGGCTGCCAGGGCACTGCTGACTCATGTTCAACTTGCCATCGATGAGGACCCACGGGTCTGTTTCCAAGGGGCTGCTCTCCCAGCCTTTTGTATCCCGGTCTGTCTGTACATGCAGGCTTGCCCTGTCCCAGGTGCTAGATGTGGCACTTGCCTTTATGATAAACTTCACGTGATTGGTGATTGCCCAGTCCCACAATTTGCCTAGGTCTCTCTGCAGGGCCTCTCTGCCTTCAACAGCTCTTCCCAATTTAGCATTGTCAGCAAACTTGCATAGTATCCCTTTGAGTTCTGTATCCAAGTCATTAATGAAGATGTTGAAGAGCACTGGCCCTAAGGAGGAGCCCTGTGGAAGCCCACTGGTGACAGGTCACCAGCCTGATGCCACCCCATTCTCTGTAACCCTTTGTGCTCAGCCCCACAGCCAGTTGCTCACACATCACATGATATATATACAGAAGGATTCTGTGAGAGACAGTATCAAAAACTTTACTCCAAAGGTTTTACATAACTCATCTTCCCTTAATCAGCTATGTGGATTACCCTGTCATAAAAGAAAATTAAGATTTTTTCCCCCTCATGAACATGTTCTGGCTGTGACCAATGAATGTGTTGTCCTTCAGGTGTTTCTAAATACCTCACAGAGTAATCTCCAAAATTTCGTCAGTCACTGAAGTGAGACTGTGACAGGCGTGTAGTTTCCAGGCTCATCCTTCTTGCCCTTCCTGGAAGGGAGGGCAGGGAAGCTTCCTGGAAACTGGGACAATGTCAGCAGTCTCCAGTCAGTTGGGAACTTTCTGGATTCCCAAGACCACTCAAAAATCAGTGAGAGAGGCCTTGTAGTTGACATCAGCCAGCTCTTTAAATATTCTCAGATGAATCCCATTAGGCCCCATAGATTTACAGGGATCCAGTTGGAGCTGCAGATCCTGCAGAAGTTCATGTCTCTGTGAAGTGATCACCCTCATGCTGTAACAGGCCAATGTTACTTCGGCACTACCTTTTGCTATTAACGTGTTTTAAAAAACTTTTTATTATCCCCAACAATACTGGCCAGCTTCAACTCCAATTGAGCTTTGGCCACACAGATATTCTCCCTAGAATGACAAGCATCATCTTTGTATCTTAAATTATAATTTAAAAAATTACTGAAATGCAAATTAGAGAATACTTAAAATGTGGTGTGGGGGAGTATATTGGTAATGTACATTATTTCTCCTTCCTGCCCAATCTTGTTTTAATGGCTCAATACTAGGAAAAATACTTGATTTTCCTTGTTGCTGTTGAAGGCTTCTTGTTAAACTGTAAAAATATGATTGTGGAACTTCTAGATATATGTCTTTTGTCTTTCATTTTGAAGTATTTTGAGTATTTGTAGCACTGCATGAGGAGGAGCAGGGCAGGAATCCAGGAGATCCTGTTCTGCTTGTGCATACAATAGCAGAGATTAGGGATTTTACATATTTAACAAAGACTTGCTTGTTTTTTCATAGCATTTGGTAGTCATTGTTTTAGTGTGAGAGAGGAGGAAACTCTGACAGTGAAATGCCTCTCCTTTCTTGCAGCTCAGGTTTGGTTTCTTAATTGCCATATCATCATCAGCATCACCACTCATCAGCTCTGCCTGCAGATGGTGAGACCTGGGTTGCCAATCTGGTGAGCTGGCCAAGGAGTTGCCAAATCCTCTTCCCTCCCAAACCAAAAGATTTTTTCCCTTCCCACCAGCTTTATGACTGATCAAATTTCAGCAGGACTTACTTTGCAGGGTAAAATGTCACTGAGGAGTCTGCTTGGTACTAGGTGACCTGAGTACTGTTCTTCCAGGTTGTGACCTGGTGGCCTCTGATGCGCTGTGGCCAGGCTGGACCCAGGTACAGCAGGGTGAAGATGCAGGGAAAGGTAAAATCTCCTAAATTCATGGGACCAGCTGGCCACTCTGATTTTGAGAGAGACTGTAACAGATAACCACCATGGCCCCTGCAGCTGGCACAGCTAGTGGTGACTGCTTTCAGGAGGCTACTGCTGTCGTCTTACTTACTGTGGTGTCTTTGACTGGGTCATGACCTTCCTCCCCCTCTTACTTTTTGCTGAGTTCACAAAGGTGAAGGTATTTTTGTTTTTGGATAAAGGCTCAACTTTTTGGATCTATGCAGTTTCAGACAAAGCTTTTGTGTTGCTGAAGGACAGCAAAAGGGTAGAAGGAAGTGACTGGTTCCTTGTCTACACACAGCAGGTTGTAGTCTTTTGGTCACAAAGGTGACAGGATTTACCAGGCTGTATCTGTGCTATGGACTAGTTTACTTTTCTCTGCAGTGCAATCCACGCCCCTGGGAGCAGACTCTGTCCTATTACCAAGCAAAAAAGCTTTGTAATTCCACTTGAAAGAAAGGTGCCAGACTGGGGCACGTCCACTGACTGCTGATCTTACCTCTCTGAGCTGTTCAGCAGTGCAGGTGAGCTCAGCGACACAGAAAGCAACTGCCTTCCATGGCTTATGCACTCCATGGGATCCTCACCAATGATTTTAGAGACAACAGAGAAACCCTCTAATACCTGATAAAAGTACAGAGTCTTCTTCAGACTCTGCCAGTTAGTTAGCAAAGAATTTGTTCTTTTAAGAAGCTTTAGACTCCACACCTGTACGATTTTTGTAAACTGGTGGAACTTACTTCTTTATAACAAAATTGAAAGAACTTTTCATTGTTTTCTGGGATGCTGTTGAGAGAGTGAGCGTAACTGGGTCACTGCTCCCAAGGTCTCCAGTCCCAAAGTGGAAAGTAAACTCATGCAGAAGACTTGCTCTAAGGAGAGTAATTCTTTCCTAGTAGGAAAACCACTCTGATCTCACAGGGTTACTGAGGAGGACTGTGTTATTGTCCTGCTTGAGAACCATTCGTAGGGAGGCTTATTTCGACACCAGATCTTCTGGTATAATTTTTTTGTGACTAATTCAGTGCATAGTAAAAATCACAAGTGAGCAGGCTGCTGATCTAAGGATTTTTTTGCACTATTACAGGTAGTTTTTCTCAGATGCCGTGCTAGAGGAGGGCATTAGTTTGTGCACAAACATTCCTGCTTTTCATATAGAAAAACTCAAAAGGCTGAAAACTAGATGCATTCAGGGTCCTGCAAAGGCATCACTTTACCCCAAGTGAAGTGAAAGCATCATGGATTATAAATGTCATGTAATTTGGGCATATAATCCAAGAGGCAGGTTTCATAATTTTCTTCATCAGCTTTGTGAGTTGGTGGAGAAAGCAGGCAGGCTCCTGCAGGGGGTAACTTGGAGCAGTCACTCCATTTCTTCCCCTCCTGGACAGAGGAAGGTTTCCACACTTAACATTAAAGGGGGAGCTAAACATTAGAGACAGGAAAACTCCTTGATTGGGAAACAACCCATACTTAACAATATGCATCTTTTTTGGGTGCTAGACAGTGATGCCTGAAAGAGTTAGACTCAATGCCTAGTTGGCGACGTGATTTCCTTACTCCTCTTGCTGACCAGAAAGGTGGCTAAGTAGCCAGTGTGGACTCCTCAGCATCCCGTGATGACCTGCTCTGGCAGGGTGCAGAGCACCAAGTGACCAGGGCCATGTCACACATTCCTGCCTTGCCCCCAGCAGGTAGATGGGCAGAAATTGACCCAAAGTGCCACTGGCTGCCTTAGCCTGCTCATTCCTGTCCCTCTGTGCCCTTGGCAGCAGCGGCTCACAAGCCATTGCAGGAAGCAGCAGAGCTGTGTAACCCTTGTCCTGTGCAGTTTGCTTTTGACAGCTGTGACAGCCAGCAGAGCTTTGGCTTCAGATGTAGTGTAATGATTAGTGTAACACACAAATAATAATTTTGTTGTAACATCTGCCATCCTCTCAGGGTGAGGCTGTGTGTTTTACCCGTGGGCTGACAGTTGCTGGATGCATTTCGTTAGGTTCCCAGACACACCCTGGTTTCTGTATAATTGATGTGNCTTTTTTCGCAATGCCAATCTCATACCTTTGGCTATTACGGTCTGCAGTTACAAAAGTAGAAAATAATTTTTGTTGGCCATTGAAAATACAGGAGAAGAGTTTTGCATTTTTTATCTTTTTGCTGCTTTGTATGGGAGAAACATGCTGAAAATCTGCTCCCTTAAAACTAGCAGTTTCATGTTTTTAAAAAAAAAACAACAACTCGGTTTCTTGCACTAGATGGCAGTGTGGATAGTTCAATGGGAAACTTGCTTTATTTAGAAAAATCATAAGATTGATGATGTTCAGCATAAAAAAAAATCACTTTCTAGTGAAGGAAAAATCACTTTTCATTGCTTGTCCACCACACATTTGTGCTGGGGAAAAATGTGTATTCCAGATCTGAAAAGCTTGTGTAGGAGGTGCCGGTTTTCAGAGTTGCAAATTCCTGCATTTTTCTCCTTTTCATTTCCTCCTCTTACATCTCAGAAGAGATGAGATCTTGCAGGGCTGAGTGTTCATCTACACACTTCTAAAGATGTGTTGCTGCTGTCCTGAAGACACGAGCCTGATGAGGATTCTGCTGAATGAAGAGGGACAATTGCTAAATATTGAGAAGTATGCTGAAATCCCTGGCTATGACTACACATTATTGGTCAAGGATTAGCAGTGCATGAATAGGTGTATCAAGCTGCAGATATCTTGAAGAAATTTTATCAAATTATCAAAATTAAGCCATAATTAAGAAGAATATGGCATCCTTCTATACAGATGAAATATTAAGCACAGTAGATAAACTTAGTTAAATCAGGATGCTTGTCCCACACCTGAGTGCCAATGTGAGAGTAAAATCCTGGTGAACAGTGGCAGTCTTTTATTGAAATTCAGTAGTGCTGCTTTACATTGAAAGAAATTGAAGGGCAGACCTGAACAGAGACGTGGTATCTGAAATTGTCCTCCAGCTATATGGTCATGAACTTCTTGGATGCTGGGAAAAATAATGGTCCCTGAGCCATTTATGCTAAGGCATGGGTCTCTGAGATGGTGGGGTTTGTAGTCCCATATTTGCTCTTTAGCAAGACCTGTTTACCAGAAGAGAGAAGGGATTTCACCTGGAAAGAAAGTCTAGGCAATCAGTGACAAATCCACTTGCATTTATTTTGAGTTAGGAAAAAAGTTGCTATCAGGTGTAAGAAACTGCTTCTACTCAACTTACCTCTTAGGTATAATTAGAAAAAGTGCCATGCAGGCACCTCTGCAGAAATCTTACACTTTTACACATCTAAAACAAATCTATTTTCACCAAGTGTTTTGTGGTATATCCTTTAGCTCTCATACATGATGCAAATAAGAAATTAAAATTAGTGATTTGAAACCGATTATCAGAAAGGTTTTAGGGTAAAGCTAATTATGTTGCTAGGGGAGAGAATTATGAAACTTTTAATTGCAAATAGGTATCCAATACCCAGATGCTCTTACACTAAAGTGACAGCATCTTTCCATTACATACTTTATCTGTATGAGATAAAAGTATAAAAGATAAAATAACAATCATAAAAAAACCCCAGACAATCAACAGTAGGAATAAATTGTGGCTTGCAGACTATCAAACCTGACATCTATTAATTAACACATGCAATGTTACGTGTGTCTATGTAACAAAACCTTTCAAATAAAAATGCGCTTGTTTTTGTAAAAATACTGAGAAGACTGCAAGCAGGTTTGGGAAAAATAAAATCATTTAATTGATGTTCTTAATGTATTTACTAT
>VWZT01003587.1:284734-300234 GCA_013397055.1 Pachycephala philippinensis | reverse complement strand
GTGACAAAGCAATACTTGTAGAAATTCAGAAAATTGCTGGTTTATTTCAAATAGCCAGAAGGATCCAGCACCTGGGAAATATTTTCATATATATCCATTTTCTGAGGCATTTTCTGTACTGAAAGCTGCCCAGTAAAGCCCTGCTCCTGTGCAGCAGGTAGGTGGCTTGGGGGAGTGAAGCAGAAGCTTTGTAGAAGCTCTGCTCAGGAGATGAGACCACCATTTTCAAGTACATATCCGAAAACCCCTCAGACCCCTACAGTACTGAAGGTTGTACATTTATTCTCCACTTGCAGCAAGAGCAAAGTGGGCAGAGAAATTTAATGCAAATCTGCTTAAGACAGGGGCTGTGGGGCTGTTGGAGAAGACAATTGAGGGAATCCCCATGAAACTGACTTATGGTCATTTCCAAAATAGCTTGAGAAGTGGAGCCTGACATTGCACTAGCTGAGACTTTGGTGTTCAAAGCAACAAAGCTCAGAGTTGGGTCTGATTTTTTTGTTGTTGTTTTTGACAGAAAGAAGGGAAGCATTTGCCCTGGCTAGGAGCACTCTGACTGTTCTTTTCTTCAGCTTGCTGACTCAGGTTCCAGAGTTTCTGAGCCATCACTCTCTTCTTAACAGAGCTTAGCTCAGCTTTTGCCTGAAGCTCTGCTGTAAAGAAAGACCTTTTTACAGACCAGTGCCATAAGTAAGGAAAGCAGGCAGGTAAATTCATGCTGACCGTAGCCGTATCTTGTTAATTAACTTGCTTGTTGAAAGGATTTACAAGGCTTCTTTTGCTCTCATCATACTGCAGATTCTGCAGAAAAAAACCCGTAGTGAGAGGTGACTTCTTTTGGTTGACTGCTTAAATATTGTCCAAAATAAATTACCTGTCATATTGCATATAGTAAGAATTGTCTCTGTATCTTGTGATGGAGAGACTGAATCACACCTGACTGCTGCCTGAGAGATGCTGCAGGAAACACTGGTCCCAGAGGATTTTTAGTTCTCCATTTTAGGGCAGCCTAGCTACTGATTTATTTTGTTCAGTTAGTGAGACCTGAACAGCAACCTGCATAATTTTGCTTGTGATTTGGATGCAACATTAGAAAGACATTTGCTCTAGAAAGTATATGAATGGGTGGCTTGTTACATGGTTAAATAATTAAGTGAAATTTAAAATCCTTCACAGTTTACCCTTATCTCAAAGTTGATTACTCTGTGTCTGACCTGAAAAAAAATCCTCATATGCCTGCATTCTTACTTGTTTCTTACCTTTAATTCTAAAATAGCATCTATAAAAAAGATACTTCTCCTTACAAATGTTGCCTCTCAGTTTATTGGTCAGTCGTTTCAATAAACATGAAGATAAGAAGAACACAACCGAAGTAGGGGTAAGATTGAAAAGAAAGTATCAGGGAGATACAGTCATTATCCCAGGATAGATACCAACCACAGAGCAACTCCCCACATACTTTCTCTTTTGCTGTTGTTGGAAACAGACCTTGCTTCATTTAAATTGCACCTGGCTTACTTGGTACATACAGGCTGCAGACATTCCTGTTCCCTGCAGAGAAGCACAAGTTTGACAAGTGCTCGCCACTCTAGCTGAGCAGGTGGGATTCCCAGTGCAAATCTCTTCTTGCAGCTAGAGGAATTACCATCTATGTTTTTAGATAGGTTTTGCATGTATCTTGGCTCTTGTTTGCAAATGTTATCAGTGTCTTGCAGAATGAAACTAGGCAAGTTCTACTGCCAGGACGACCCACATGTGAGAGGGAAGTCTCGGGTAGAAGTTTTGTTGCACTGATGTGTAGCAGGAATGGAGCAGTACCAGTTCTTCTTGAGTATTGCATCTCATGGGTCGACTTGCTCTGTCAAACCCCTCTACCCTAGGCCTATTTAATCACCACTTTGCAGTTACTGGATAGGATTGCAGAGCTGGTTTTTCTCCTGGAACCATCCCCTGACTGAATCCATATGAACAATTGGGAGGCAGTACCTTTGAATCCTTCACAGTTCTGACCTACAGTGCTCCCACTTTTAATCCAGATCTTAAACAACAGAATTGTAGTGTCTGAGCCACATTCATTCATGTGAGTGGTTGAAAATACGGTGCTGATCTGAAGCTTGTTTGCATGTGACTGCTCTTAAGAGTCTGTGTGCCATGAGAAAAAAGAAGTTACGTATGTATCTATTTAGCCTAAAGCCTCCTTGCCTGGGAAGCCAAAATCTGTCTTCTTGAATCCCACAAACAGCGTGTGCCCATCACCGTTCCCACATGTGACCTCAGCCCTGGACAGGAGGACTTTCAGGGTTGCTTTTCTGGGTTAAGAGCTGAGTTATATTTCTCCTCTAATTACTGTGTTGCCAACATGGTGTTCTACAGCTGCTCTTAGACCAAACCTCAACTGTTTTCTGTCTTAAGTGTCTCCTGCAAACATCAGACTGAAGTGTGAGCCTGGATTTTCTGCAAGGTCTGTGCCTCTTGAGCCTACTGCATTTCTGTAGTTGTGGTGCATGGATGCCAGAACTGATCTACATGTACTCAGGTACTTCTGGTGCTGAAACACTAGAAGAGGTGTTGGTGACCTGGCAAGATGCAGCACAAAAGAGGAGCAAGGTTCTTTTCCCTTGTGACTAGGACAGGATTAGGACATGGTCTTTATGTTCTGCCTAAAAAATCACCATTCTGGAAAAACCTGTAAAAGCTGGGGTGTCATGAACATTTGTAGAAACTGAGGATCATGTGTGTTTAAGGTTTCTGCTGTTAAACCTCAGGGCAGAAGAGAGTTTGAATATCTAATGCAAAACACTTTAAACAACTGCTTCATTGAGCAATAACTCTTCATATGGCTAGTCTCTGCTTGTTTTGCATTTGCCCTAGGATCTGTAAATCACAGTATTCACAGGCAAGCATGGGTTGAGCGTGTAAAAACACATGGACAAAGAGCTGCAGAGTTGGGAATGGAATATACAAGCTCCTCTACTAATTTTCTTGTGTAAGATGTCTCTTCCAGAGAATAGGCTTTGCTGTAGAGGAGGCTAAGTTTTCCTCCTCTCAGTATTCTAGCTGGCCTCCAGTATTGTCCTGCGCCTTGCCCACATGAAAGACTTGTGTCCAAAAGCAGCTTCTGGGGTGTGTGCTGCTGGGGAATCACATGTGGCACCATTCTAAAAATGATCCATGTACGTGTTGGTGCAATTTCAGAAATTCAGTTCCCGATGTATGGCTCAAAGCACATTTTAACAAAATTCCCGTCCTTCATGAGTTTGCTGAGCTAGATCAGATTTTTTTTCTGTAGTTAAAGAGCTATTTAATAGGCAGATTGTCACATTTAATCTTTAAAAAAAAAAAGGAATCAATTATCAATTCTTCCACTTAGCTAACGAATTATTATATCCTATGTTTTTTCTCTCTTTTTTTCTTTCTATCTGTTGGACTGAATTTGCTTCCTGAATTATTTAATTAATCCTCTCTTAAGCTCAGAAGCAGCAAGTGAGTTTGCTTGAGGTACTCAAGCCTGCATAGCTTTGAAACGAATAGAAGCATACCCACAAGGCAGTTTGTACCAGGTCAATTACATCTCTTCAAGCCACAACAAAATGTAGATCTTAGGCCTTGTTTAGACTTTCAGCACTGTTTTTATTAAGTTTACGTCAATTCTCACCTCAATTACATTTGTTTCTTGCTATTGGGAAGCTCTCCTCATGTGTGCCTGTGAATGATGACTAGTGTTTTTAACAGATTTTACTTTTAAACCCATGATGAGGCACACCACAGTTGGACCTCATTTTTGTGGTTGTCCCACTCATATTTGGGGCTGCACTGCACCTAAAAGAGGTGGGTCCCTGCCCAGGATCCCCTCCCACCCATCTGTCCATACCCATCCCTGGGTGCATGCTCTCAGGTCTCCCCTTGTACAGCGTATATAATGAAAGCAGGGAAGCATACCTGTTGTTAAATGCTGCTGAGAAGGCACAGAGCTATGCTGAACGAATTACAAGTGGATAAATCAATTCAGTTATCTTTACCAGCATGCACTGCTCGTAGACTCTGGTGCCCTGATAAGTGCAGCCTGCTCTGTGACAGTGGCTGTCCTGAGCTACTTCACATGGAGACTGATGATAATTTTCTATTAAGCATTCACTGTGATTCAGTAAAAATTGCCTGTCTTCAGCTTAAAGCATAACTTTATATCCTTATAGCAAGCAGAAATGGGAGTGATGCTTTAAAATATCTCTGTTTGAAAGGAAGTAGTTAATATTTTCCTAAAAGCTCACAGATTTAAAACTTCTGTCCTGGCTGCAGACTCTGCCAGCAACATGTTTTTCTATTTTCTCTTGCCATGCCTCATTGTTTTAGAAATTTGATAATTATCGTTATGCCTGGAATCTTGTGATAGGCTTCTCTGCATCATGGCCTCTGTTGGATTCCTGCTTTATTTTGCTATTTGTAGCCTTTCACTTACACAGTCTTTATGGCAGCTTCATGCCCCGCCCTTCACTGAACAAGAGATGGTAAACGCCAGCATATATGGCAGAGCTAGGGGAGGAGGAATTGCAATGAAGATCTTTCTGCATTCTTGGAAAACTGATATCAGGATTGTACTAAAAATGAAGGCATTTGTGCTTGTTGTCCTTGAAGGAGAAAGCAAAGCTGTGTTAGCTTGTGTGATGGAGCTCTGTCAGCTTCTGAAGACAGCCAGCTTCTCTATCAGTCAGTGCATCTCTGACTCAAATTCACATGGTGCCTGTGCTCATTAATTTCTCGATTTTCTTTTACTTGCTAATCTGCTTAGCTTTTTAATACTTTCCTGCACATACTGTCAGACCCAAATCAAATACAATTGGAAAAATGTGACTAGTTTGTTGAGGAGTTGTCATCCCAAGTCAGACAGGGGTCGGCAAAGCAGGGTGTTCTTCACACACCTAAGCTCCACCTATCTGAGTCAACAAAATGAAATGCTGCTTGGACTGTAGAAAACTCGAAGCAGACTCACGAAGAGGCATCTCTGCAGCCCCAGATGAGTCAGATCTGTTGCTCTGAGGATGAGAGTTGTGGTCAGGCTGCCCCCTGCACTGAAGGTGGGCAGGGAAAGAGAGCTAACCTCTTGCAAAGCTAATGAGTCTGGCTTTGCAGAGTTGGCCAGCAGGCAACTAGCCACACAACTGCTGCTGATTTGGCCTCTGCCTCTCATTTGGCTTCTTCTCAGCAGCCACCCACCCAGGGCGACAGTGCCCTTTTCCTGTACCTGCAGCCTGAGCTTCAGGCAAGCGCTGCTTATGGGCTCGATCTGCCGTGGGTGCTCTGGAAGAAAGCCCAACACCCAGAGAACCCGCTGCTGCTGGAACTTGCAGGGGAGAGGTCTTGTAGTCAGACAAGCACCATTCCTGACAGCGTCCGTGCCACCTCTGGTCCCCCCACCCTGCCAGCTTCCTCACAGTATGTGTCAGTGTCTAGGTTTCTCAGGCTGCTTTAGATGCCTGCTCTGGCTGCATCTGAGGGTTCTTCTGCCCTCACCTCCCCCGGGGGACATCTGAGCTCAGAAATTGCAGCTGGTCCCCCGCTTGCTGGTACAGTGCTTCTGTAGGTGCTCTTCACCTAAAAAATCCTCTAACCCTGCCTACGTAAGATGTTGGGTAATCTAAAACTTTATACACATGCCAGCAAATGTGAGGAATCTGCGGTCGTATAGGGGGGCTTTAGAGACCAGCTGCAAAAAAGTTGAGGGCAGGCCAGGAAAAACCAAGGCCAACTGCAAATTCAGCTAGTTAGATCCTCACTGACGACAGATCTGGAGGTTGTCAGAGAACCACAGTTCAGCTTCAGTCACTTGGACACCTTTGGGGTTTGTGATAGCTAGGATGCTGATTTAAGAGGAGCATGTTACTGCTGTGCTGAAGTTTGCATTGAAGACGAGGCTTTAAGCACTCAGAAATGCCTACTGCCTAATGTACCTAACTTCTTAAAACTACATGTTTTTAACTGCTCTTTGCTTGTTTGTTCCAGGTTGCATGTCTGGTTGGACTTGATGCATGGCATTTGCATGACACCAAGCAGCCTAGCTGTGGATGTGTCACTGAGCAAACATGGCCTACTCAGCAAATACTAACGGCAGTGCTACAGGTAACTAAACGGGAACCATTTCCCCCCTTGGATTATTAATTAATAACATTCTTACATAGTGCGAGCAGGAAAAGGAAGTAATGGCAGTTTAAATACCGAAAACCAGTTTCCTGGTAGATCAGAGCCCATCTGTTCCCCCCATCCCCCACCCCGATAATCTTTTAAATATTTATAGTGTGGAAAGTTGTTTGGGAAGACTTAAGGGCTGGCACTCAGTCATTCAGCATGCAGTGTGCTCTGCTCTCAAGGACCTGCAGGGGCTCACTCTAGGCTCTGGGAGGCCTAGGGCTTTGCTGCAGAATCACGTGCAGGATCTGTGTCTGTAATTAATCTGTGATATTAACCAGCTCTTACGCACCAAATCCCCAGCCCTTCCTGGTCACCCTTACTGGTCAATCTAATTTTTGTTGCTTGCTTCTCCGCAAAGCATAAAAACATTTCTTGAACAATATCCTGAAGAGGTTTTCACTTTTTGTTATTTTTAAGAAGCTCCCAAACTGTCTGTTTTGGTTGGGTGATACTCTGTGAAATTGATTGCTTGGCACATTCTAAGGTTGCTGAGGAGGGCTGGCAGGTCAGGAGGGGGCAGAGATTGCAGAACAACTGATAACAGCACAGCAGCAGTGTTCCTCCTGCAGTTATGTCAATATTTTCGCCTTCTGATCACTGCACAAACAGTTTTAGCCCACTAAAGCTGAGGCTGCTACAGTAGGATTACATGGAAAATTTCAAGTGCATGGCAGGAGCTTTCTGGTTGCTCACTGTGCTCACTGTAGAATTACTCTAATTAGAGCATGGGATTAAAACATTTTGTGTGCAGGATATTCGAAAAATGGAGTGTCATTATGTGCAGTTTATGCAAAACAAGAAGTTTCTTCTAAAGGCTAGCAAAAGTTACATTAAGTCTTTGGAATTACTATTATGTGTTGATGATTTAAGGTTAAATTTACCAATGTTGTTAAATCTGCTGAAATAAGATATTCCTATTCCCTTCCCCCACCCCCTTTTTATGTAATTAGAAGTATATTCTTTAAGATAGAAACCATATCTTTTTGTAACCTTCAGTAATCCTTTTCAGAAGGTGGACTGCAAAACCTCTGCTGTGTGACTTAACTGTAGCTGTTTGCTGTCTAAACCCCCCATGTAACTTGACTTTTCTTTGTAATATGCCTTTAACTTAAGTCATGCAGAAAAATTTCCTCTGCTTACAAGGAAAGAAAAATTGTGCATGGAGTGTTACTGATTGGTTTACTAATTTTTTTTTCTCCTTGCAGTAGAATTGTCTATTGAAAAAGTTGGTGGGCTGACGTGTAAATCTAAAAGGAGCTAAATGCTTGTACTGGGGGATGTGTTAAAGCAAGATGAAGTTTTAGTTTCAGGATTGTTATGCAAACAAGGCTTCTTGCAGGATAAAGCTGTTTGTTCCCTTATTCGTAGAAAGACGCTGTAATAAATTGCAAGTATTTAATTCAGAACTAAATTGGACAACATTTTGCAGAAACTGTCAGGACTTGTTGGCTTTGCAAACCCTTGAGGCCAGCGTTCTAACACGCAGCTATGTACGCCCGTGTCTCCAAATCCTCAGCAGTTCATAGCAGACAGAATATTGGGCTGCAAATAGCTGTGATTTGTTGTGCTGCTGTGCTGCCTAGGAGAGAATGCCTTTGGATGAGCAGGCACTGATCTGGGCGTTGGAGGTACTGAAGCAAGTTTCTTAATTGCATGGAGCTCTTAAGAGTCGAAAGACAAACTTCAGGGGTGGTGTTTTGTGCACCCTCTGAATCAATCAGCAGCAGGAAAAAGAACTAGAAAGACTTGTTAGGGACTACTAAGCCGCATTTATGTTACTTGAATATTTTGGCAAGTCTGGCCACATGTTCAGCTTCATTCAAGTATGAAGTGACTAAGAAGCAGTAGTTTGCTTTGGTTAACTCGAGAATGTGAGTACTTGCACTATCAAATGATTATGCCTATGTGCCATTTCGGTAATTTTTTTTCAGTGTACAAGCCTATATGGACTACTGCTGCTGCGGATGAAATCTGGAGAGGAATGCTTGAATTTGGAACTTATTTCCAGGAAAGGATCTAGCTATTTTGCATTTGTATAGATTTTTTTAAGGGATTTTTTTAAGGGATATTTATGAGAAGTACATTTGCTCTAAATATTTTAGTGAGTATGGGAGATAAACTACAAAGCAAGTGATAACTTTATCATGAAAGCACCTATCATAAGTTTCTCTGTCTCTTGCCTATCTCAGTAAAGACATGAACCTTAAATGTGGCGAATAAATGACAGAGACTGTGATTTATGCTTCAGTACTGTTTGTCAATAGTTTTGTTTGCTACTGACTTAAAAATTTTATCATTCTGTTCACAGTATCATTGAACAAAGGTCTTGTAGTAAACTGTATTTCTTTGGGCTGCAAGCTTATTTGTTCATTTTTATCCATTTTGGAAGTTGTTTTTGCAACTTGATACTGATTTTGGACTAGACTTTGTCAAAGCTGTGCTGTCTGCTCAGAAAAGAGCTGAATTCTCTGTAACACTAGTGATAGATAAATTGGTGCTTGCAGAAAAATTAGCTTTATTTTATCAGGTGCTGGATAGTTGTAACTGTTTGCTCTTTAGAGTCTGCCCTGGTGGCATGTAAGCTCACTGCTCAGTCCAGTAAACTCAGCAGAGTTGAGGAGTGCAGTGCAAGTCCAGAGCATGCTGTGCAGTCATCCAAGCTACCTCAGGAGCTGGGAAATACCCTCCGTCTGTGGGGAGCTATTGGGAGTCTGCAGTTGGTTTGGTACATGACACAAATTAATTTCTCTTTGCATAGTACAAGAAAAAATAAATGAGGTGATTGTTTCTCTAAATAGTATTAGTGTCTCCATTAACTGCTGGGTGAAACTTCCAGTAATTGTTAGCTTCTGTGCTTGCTAGGACTGATGCATAATTCGTCTATTTAATGAGGCTCTGCTAACATTTCTGTAGTGGTATCTGTAGAAATGTCTTCCAGTCAGCTACAAAAAGCACAGTGCACAAGCAGAAAACTTATGGGGCAGTTTGGAAATAGTTCTGGATGGATTTTCATTCCTTTCACTAACAACTGGTTCATGAAAACTTTCTTTTCAGAACATGTGTTCTGAAAGTTCTGAATAAACTCCCAGTCTAATTCTATTTATTCTGATGTGGAAAACAAGGAAGCAGCAAAACAAACATAGGAGACTGATTTAAAAAAGATAAAGGATTAAAAACTGAGTTTGTCACTAACCATAATGAAAACATCTGTTTTATTTGGCTTCCCTAAGCACCTCATTCTCTGTATCCAGAGACTGCAGAATTGTCAGTCATTTCCTAACAGACTTAAAAAAAGCGTTTCCAGTTTTCTTGAGAAGGATGGGCTGCAGGGGTCAGTATAGCAAGGCTGTTGCACAAACCCTTTCTTTACTTTTGCTGTAAAGCAAATGCATAGTGTTTTCTGTACGTAGTGTTGGAGATTTCCCTGATCCTTTCTCTTTCCTCCCTTCTGTCTGTGCCTTCTCCTCAGTAAAGTGTACGGATTTATGTTTTCATGCCTTCCATTTCATTTCTCACGTGCTTCTCTACATACAGAAGCACTACATCTTGCACACATTCATTTGAACTGTTTCCCTGCATGTTTTACTCCGCTCTGTGCTTCAGATTCCTGCACAATTCCTAAAGCAGTGGCATTGTAGCACCTGAACATCATTTTTACTGTTCATGTCCTTGCACCTGTAAAGCAAGGAGCTGCTGCTGTAATAGCCAGTCTGCTGCTGTCAAGCATCTTTGCTCCCAGCTTACTCTTTTCACTCCCGGCTGACCTTGGCATCCTCCTCCATTCCCTGGAGCCGTGGGCTGTGGGACCACAGGTGGTTTGATGAGAGATGCAAACCATATCTGGACCGCTGTTTCCTCTGCAGCAGCCTGGCATCTCTCTGGTTATTTTATATGTGCACAGTTACTCTGGAGCACCCTGTGGGCTTCTGGTTGGATTTTCTTTGTATCTGAGCAGTTTTCTTGACTCCTACATGAAGTTATAACTGTTCATTCTATGTTAGTCAGAGAATGAGGCCATTACAAAAAGCTGCTGCCTGAATTAATGTTGTTTGAGATACTAACGTCAGCATGACTCAAAGACCAAATGTTTAATAAATGTGTTTTCCATCTGCTGGTATATAAATGCTTAAGCAACTGTTGAAAAGTATTATGAAAACCCCAGCTAACTTATTAACCCTTTTAGTGGAAGCCAATAAATAGAACACATATTTCCTTAGAGCAAACATTTTTATCATACATCCTCTGCATTGATTTGTAACAACTCTTACCAAAGATTTGTAGACATACTTCTCTTTCAGTTACTGTATTATTTGACTTACAGTCTGTCCTTTGATTCAACTTTCCTCGTTCATATTAGGCAATATGCACAGAATTTTGCATGATTTCTAGCCTCATAATATAAATATAGTCTAAGCAGAAAATGCTGTGCACTGCAACATTACCACTGTTACTAACTTTAGCAGAATATCTGCCATTCTTCATAACAGACCATCAATCTGGGAACTTCCAGACATGAAGGAGTTAGCAGTTGATAGTGTTTGACTGCTAGGCAGTAGTCTATCTGCTGGAAGCTTTACTCCTGAGTGTTGCAGGTGCCTGCCCCAAGAGCCCAGCTGCTCTCGCTGCTTCCTGCAGGGTGGCTGTCACTGAGGTATCGCTGCAGTGCTACTGACACACCAAGCTCTGTGCTCAGCAGCCTCTGAGTTTGCTTAGTTTAGCAGATGCAAGTGACCAGGATTGAGGTGAGTTTGTATTTTTAGCAAATCAGCCATGCAAGGGTAATTTGTTTGAGTCAGGACTGTGTATTGAGAGACTATTTAAACCTATCCCTCACCTACCATTCTCCCTGCTCCAAGCCTGTTTCCAATAACTTTTGGAATTAATGGAGATGGGTGTATGCCCAAGGTGTGTTTTGGCAGCTGGTGAGAGGCTCTTGCCATCAGGAGAGTCTGCTGAATTGGCCTGCAGTCTTGAGCTTTTGGGATGGGCAGATGGCTGTCACTGAGATCCAGCTGCTGCCTCACCCACAAGTGATCCTGTGAGTCACTCTGGTGGTGCCCAGTATTTAAAAACAAGCTAGGGTGGGACCCTGAAATCTGTGGGGAGAAGGGTGAGTGAGCCTCCAGTGATTTCACATAATCTCTATCACAAGTAATATCAAAATTTTCATCAGTATGCTGTAGTAGATTCACTGATGCCAGATCTGCCTTAAGGGCAGATGGCTGGAGCTGAAGCATGTGATCTCACAGTGAATGCCAGCTTTTTACTTAAATTAATAATTGTTTCTGCAACTGCTAGTTAATGCTTGTAATCCAAGGGTGCATTTGCCTCTTCTGCAGAAAGCTTAAAAATGCACTGACTTACATTTGCTCAACCTAAAGGCCTTTATGAGACTGCAGAGGACCAGGGACCATGCATCCTCTTTCACTCAGGACTTGTTGCCCAAAGAATGCGCTACAGGTCTGATTTTGGGTTCTGGTGGAAAGGTAAGGGTCAGGAAGAAGTTAGAAAGGATATGGTAAATACAGTGTCATTGGGAGTTTGAGGACATAGCAGTCTGCTCTGGATAGCCCAGTGCTTAGAAATGGAAATTGCACATGGTGGCAAAGAGATGGCCCAAGATACAAAGCCATTATATGCAGATGCTGATGCTCTGCAGGAGGACAAAGTGGCCTTGAGAAAAGGAACAGATTTAATTGATCTGTCTTTTCTTCAGAGGTTACCGCAGTTGTGTCTTGTTCTGGATTATCTTCACAGCTGCCCAGAAGATTCTTACACCTCACATAGGCAGAGGACTGTTTGTTCTCTCTGATGAAAGCTTGCTCATGGAGCAGTGCAGGCTTGCCTTCTCGGAGCTGTTGTGATGCACTTGTGTGGGCAGCACCTGGACGTTCTCCTGTGGCCTCCTGCTGCTCCCTGTGGAAATACATGCCCTTTACACCCTGGGAGGCAGCTCAGGGTGCTCATCTTGTATTTCAAAGCCAGTAGTTTTCTAGGGATTCATCAGGCACGTCTTGCTGTTTGTGGTACCGTGCTGCCTTACTGAACTGGAGACTAACAGTGATAAAACCCCTAAGTTCTCGTGGTGGAAGTCACTGCTTTGCACTGTCTGGTGACAGTCGGGGCGAGGGTAAGGAGCAAGCACCACAAGCAAGCACATGTCACCGGAAAAACCTCCAAGAATAAACTTTTTCCAGACTTGAAAAATTATTCTCTCTTCATTGTCTGCCTTTCCCCACTTTCAAGACACACAACTCAGTAAATCTTCCCCCCAACTATTCTGCAGTATTCCTCACTTCCCAGATTCTTCTGCAGAAAGCAGTTTATGAATAATGCATATGAATCTCCTCCCTGTGAGAAGGGAAGGTATTCTGTTTCTTTTAAAAATATATGGTCCCTCAGGAAAATGGCTTGGATGGAAATAGCCTGATGACAATTGGTTGTCCTTCTGTTTGTAAACACTTGAGTGCCTGCATTTAGATATGTTCCTTACAAAAGGGTCACTACTGGAGCAGAAGTCCTTGGGAAGCTTCTTGTAGTGGCCACCTCTCTCCTCCCCCTCTTTTGAGCCATTTGTAAAGCTTTGTATTAGAGATGACAGAAGGGCAGCCCTTCCTGTATCATATTTTCACAGCTCTTTTAGGGGCTGAGGGAGCACTTGGACTTCCCACGTTGGCATTGCTGCTGTATCTCTATTTCCTTCCTCTGGTAACATGACTCCCCTGGGTAGCAGAGTACAGATTCCTGCCAGGATGTCTCAGTGTAACCAGCTCTGAGCTTTGGGACAGGCTTGTGTCCCTCCTCCTCTTTTTCTCTGCCATTGCCTCCTCTGATTTCATCCAGAAATTACACTAACCACGTTGGCAGAAAGCAGTGGTTGACCTCTGCTGTGGGATATAGATTGGGGTGGCTGGGGGGAATTAGCAGATCAACCAGGTCCAAAAAGGGCTCTACTGCTCCCTATCTCTCTAACTCTAAAACTCTTTAGAACATAGTCTCCTGAGAATTTTCTTCATCTGACTCTTCACACAGACTTTGACAAAACTAAATGCTCACACACTTGGAGAGGTAGGTGAGTGTGCAGTCCAAACTTTCATGTTTTCTGTCCATCCTTCCCTACCTTTTGTAAAGCCTTCTTACCTGTAGAAGTAGGTGATGTGACCCTTACCCCTTCTCACAGTCCATCCCTTTATTTTGCCCAATGTCTCCTCCCTAGTTATCTTGCACTGTAATTAATGTTTTATGTAATTGTCTCCTCTTTTTTACATTAATACATTCCTGTATCTTTTTCCTTTATAAAAATATGTTGATTTCCTTCAACGTACAGGACCTGTCTGTGATATTTTTGTATTGCCCTTCAGTATTTGTTTGACAGTGTGTGTATGGGGGGTACTTTTTAATATCTGGGTTTAAAGGTTTGGTCAGATTAGGGTGAGGATTAAATTACCTGATAATTGGGAACAGACTGTACTCCCTATGTAAACCAGACATCCCTTGTCTGCAGTAGTCTCTTACTGCTGAGGGGCATGTTGTTGATGTACTCCTAGCCCCTTCCCTCCCCTTGCTTCACACAGCCAACCTCTCTGCCTGGAGCGCTGTCATATGGTTTGCAGATCAAATAATAGAAAGGAAACGCTTGTGCAACTCTGCTCTGTTACTGGAATTTCAGGTCTAATACTAGCAAATTTTTAACACTTCATGTACACTGCTTGGTAAAGCTAAAATGTGCAGCTTTAAAAAAAAAAAAAAAAAGTACCGTGCAAGAGAATACAGCAAAGTGCACGGCCATGGTTGAAAAAAGTGAACTAATATCTGCATATGATACAAGCATAAAGACAAGATCAGGGCAGTCAGGTTTCAAGGGCTTACAAATATCACCAGGGTTTTTTTACTTCAGTAAGTCCATGGCTAAGTCCTTTCTCCCCATCCCCTCTTCTCCCCACCCTCCAGCAGAACTATGATTCTTTAATTTTTTAATTTTTTCCATATCTAAAGTTAAAGTTAAAGAAAAGATATTCCTGTCTAGAAGCATTCTCTTCTGCTCCTGTCCTCTGTTTTTTGTATGTGGAGACAGATGGCTGTTATATAGCTTTTAAAATTGCCAGGACCTGAGTGTGCTTACATGGCTGTGCATCCACTGCATCGCCCTTTAGACTTTCACTATTCTCCCTCATCATTATTAGTTACAGTCCTATTCCCTTCCTCTCTCTCAGACAGTGTGTCTTCCATCCAGGATGCTTGTCCTTCCCTTTTTGTTCCCTGATACTCCTCTCAGTGCTTTTTTCCAGTGCTTGGTTTCACTGCAGCTCTCCCCAGGGATGCACAGGGACTTCTCCATGTCCGTACCCTGAAGAGTGCACACTGATACCCAACCCTCCTCTGCCTCTGCTTCCTCACAACCCATTTTCAGTGCTGTGGAAAATGGACTGTTGACAATTCTGAGAAAATTACTTACCTGTCCCTTTGCAGAGAAAAGTTCTAAGGTTACAACTCCACAAACACATACATGGCTCAGCCAGACCATCTCAGCCCATAGATCAAGACACCACCACAGCAGCAGGAGAGACATCTCTTTGTGAAATTGTGTGTAGCATCTCCTCATCCAGTCCAGCTTTACTGCCAATCTCCAGTCCTGCTACTGTGTGATGTACCACATGCAGTGCTTATCAGTTTATCAGTTACATGGCACATTAATAGGATGTGTAGTCTTTTCCATGGATCCCATTAGGCAGGTCCTGGTTAACTGATCTGATCTCCTTCTATGACAGGGTGACCTGCTTAGTGGATGAGGGAAAGGTTGTGGACGTTTCTACCTGGACTATGTAAGGCTTTTGACACTGTTTCCCACAGCATTCTCCTGGAGAGATAGGCTGCTTGTGGCTCAGTGGCTTTACCCACTGTTCATTGGGTAAAAAACCATCTGGATGGCCAGGTTCCAAGGCTGGTGATGGATGGAGTTACATCCAGCTGGTGTCCAGTCACCAGTGGTGTTCCCCAGGGCTCAGTCCTGGGGCCAGTCCTGTTTAATGTCTTCATGGATGATCAGGATGAGGGGATATTGAGGGCACTCTCACGCAGTTTAGAGACCACACCAACTCCAGCAGGAGTGTTGACCTGCTGGAGTGTAGGAAGGCTCTGCAGAGGGATCTGGACAGGCTGGATCATGGGCCAAGGCCAACAGTGTGAGGTTCAACAAGGCCCAGAGCCGGGTCCTGCCCTTGGGTCACAACAACCCCAGGCAGTGCCACAGGCTGGGGCAGAGTGGCTGCAAAGCTGCCCACAGGAAAAGGACCTGGGGGTGCTGGTGACAGCAGCTG
>VWZT01003587.1:271969-284701 GCA_013397055.1 Pachycephala philippinensis | reverse complement strand
TTATCACACTCTACAACTGCCTGAAAGGAGGGTGTAGCCAGGTGGTGGTCAACCTCTTCTCCCAGGCAACAAGTGACAGAATGAGAGGAAAAGGCCTCCAGTTGTGCTGGGGAAGGCTGGATATTAGGAAAAAATTATTCACCAAAGGGTTGCCAAGCTTGGAACAGGCTTCTCAGGGAAGTGGTGGAAACACCATCCCTGGAGATGTTTAAAAGACACGTAGACACAGTGCTTGGGAAGGGACATGGAGGTTAATTTGGCAGTGCTGAGTTAACAGTCGATGATCTTAAAGGTCTTTTCCAACTTAAAAATTTCTGTGAATCTGTGATTCTAAGAAAAAAAAAATTTCACCAGATTAGAAAGCTTGAATCGTCTACTTGCTCCCACAACAAGACTTCTTACCATAAGCTTTCCCAGGCAGGCACATTGGGAGAACAGTAGGGATTGTTACTTACCTGAGAACACACAAAATACCAAGTAGCAGAAGTTCATTCTGTGTGAAGCTAAACTAGATGGACACTTAACGATAATACAGGGTGCATTTATCAGTTGCACCTGAAAACATGCATTTGACACTGTGACTTAAAATCCATCCTGGGTTCCCACCCCAGCTTGGGAAGTCTCTGGGTTGCAGGTTTCTCTACACCAAGAGGAGAAATGTTGCTGTATGTTTGCTGTCTTCTTATGCCCTTCCAGAGGCATCTGCTAGGGATGAGATGGCTGGGCCAGATCAGTTTCATGTCTGACCTCAGTGGCTAGCAGGTTTTAAATCATTTTGTGGAAACCAGCTGCCAAATTCTGGAAGGCTGTAAAGAAAAAAACCAAAATAGTACATGCCCACTCTCTCACAAAATCTAGAAGAGCCCCATATCCAAACTTCATCAAAATGCAGCAGCTGTTTTTGGGGATAGGAACATAAACCAGACAGTGGTGGGTATGGCCGAGCTCTGTGCTCCCCTGGACTGGATCACTCTAATCAGGCAGATTATTTCATTCTTTCCAAGCAGAGCCCCTCCATTGCTGAGGAAATGGTCTGTTGGAGGCACGTATTTTAAAGAGCTGTGTTTCATCCACCGCCTTTCACAGATCCATTGTGCCCTCTCTGCCTTTTGTTTTCAAAAGGGGTGTGAAATAACCTGCTTTTTAGATAAGAATTTATCAGCTGGATGGCTGCCCATACACCAAACCTTACACCAACTCTGCTTCAGACCAAGTCAGGTTTTTTGGTCACTGGGGAGCTGTGCTCTGACCTCAGTTTTGTTTCTACTGCAAACAGTAGCTGAATGAGTTTATTTGACACTATAATGGTCTCAAAGGCCAAGAAAATAAATACATATATGCTCTTTGCCTTTAGGTTTTACTGGTGGTAACCCAGACATGTGCCTCCATATTTGAATTGCTGGACAAGGGCTGATGTGCTGATACACATTATGTGTTATTACGTGCACTCGTGGCAGGTCTTTTTCAGCCTGGAGAGAGTTTTGAGGACAGTACACTCAAGGTGCATGACTTGATGAAGTGCCTGTTTAAATGTCGAGCCCTCAAAACCGCAGAGTAATGATAAACAGATGGAGCATGTGGAGACAGCTGCTAAAATCTGTTCTTCTCTAAACAGGATATCATGCTGTCTTTTTTTAGAAAAATGAAACCATATAATATTAAGAGAATTTTTTTCTTCTCTAAAGAGAATCCTAACTCTTGATAAGAATATTCGGGCCATTCTCTTCTCTTCACTATTCCAAGTGTCACTTTTGTTTTCACAACAGAAAACTAAATGGGTATTTTAATGATCTCCCCTGCCTGATGTGCAGAACCTGCTGATGGCGCTAGAGATGCCCACCACTAACACCCAGTGCTGCTGTGCACTGCCCATTCTCACCTGGCTGGTTGAAATATGGGGCTCGAAGAGCAGCAAGCACAAAGTGGTGGCTGCAGGCTCCAGGCAGTGTTTCAAGGGCTGAATTTTTGCTTTTTCCCTGAACTGAAAGCATGGGTTGAGTGTCAGATGCCCTAGAGTTTTTCTGTTTTCTAGCAGAAACTTCAAACCATGGTTAGGAACCGTTCCCAAATAATATTTTATGGAGAGTTGTTTTTCTTCATGCATGGGGTGGTTAGAGCACGGAGCAAACCAAGTTCAGTTAAAATTCCATACCTTTGTGGTCTGTAGATGAAACAAGTTGGGTTCTTCGGACTTCGGTTCTTCTCATGTTTTAAACTGGATACATCAATGACTTGTAATTCCAGGAAATAAATTTAAAATTACCTAGAGGGCAGGACCTACTTTGGAATCCAAAAGCTGATGCCTGGAAGTATGGTATATTACTTTCCTTCATATTAAATGCCACTGAAACCATCAGACATTCAGGAAACACTTTTATTGGAAGTCTGTGCAATTTTAGCTGAAGGCATTGTGGAGGACTTGGACCTTGCTCCTGCCATTTCAGCACAAGATCCTGCTTCTGTTTGAAACACAGCTCTTCCAGTCTGCAGTGATCTTGGAAATTGTTTTGAGAATATCCCACCTTCCCTCCCCACCCCCTCCGTTTTTTTAACTGTTCTTGGGAATCTGCATGGAAAACATGGAAATAAAGTTATTTTCCTTTAGTCCTGTGAAGTCTTAGGACCTTTGCCCTTGTTAAATGTGTCTGTCACCTTTTAACAGAAACTGTTGTTGTAAGCAGAGGTGAAAAGAGATAGAGCTGAGGGCTTTAAGGCTCTTTTTATGATGCTGAGAAGTAAGTCTTCTTGCATCTGGAATCTCAGTTATCCTTACTTGAGTTAATACTTGGTGTTATGCGGAAACAAGAATACTGAATGTGGAAAAATCAGATATGTTTGTGCATTGTTTTCAAAGTGCTTTTCCTAGCATGAAGGATATCTTGTATATTTTGGCTGTGTTTAAGAAAAAAAAAAGAAAACATATACTAAAAGTTTTTATTTTTATCCCCCAAATTATAACCTGCATTTGAGAAGTATAAATAAAACAAGATTGGATGTAACACAGACAAAATTGCAAGCAGTGGTGGTTACAACAGGGGTGATCGTTCTGCCCAAATTATATCAATGAACCTTTCTGTGCTCTCAGTCCACATGCGGGAGTGAGAAATAAGAGAGGTGGGGGTGAAAAGCTTGGGAGGAGGGGAAAACACAGGGTGGAAGAGAAGTGACCTGAACTTGATTCCCTTTTGGGAATTAAATCTGTATTCTTCAGAAAAAAAAAACAAAAACGAAAACCTAACATCATTTTAGTGTGTCATTTGGTACAGTTCCTTCTGTCCTGCTGCCCATGTCATGTATTTTAACCCTTGGGGAACCAGACGTATTGCACAGCATGTGAAGTGCTGTGAAGGAAACCGCTGGCGCTGGGCTGGGCTGGCTGCCGGGCTGGGACTGTCTCAGGAAATTCCAAATGAGTATAAATAAATGCTCTGTAGCAACCACTGGGCTCCCTGCCTGCTGATGTGTCAGGACTATGCAGTCCCTTTAAGGCAAAGGAAAGTGTGCTTCAGACTTAATTTGCTGAAAAACTGAGCACGGTAACATCCAAGGATTTGCTTCTCATGGATTGGTGAGTGAGACCCTCGAACGGGCTTGGGTGAGGGGCTGGCTCTGCTGAAACCAGCCCTTGATGTTCTGAGAGGATATTAAGCTGGGATGGGCAGAGGGGTTTTTTCATGTTTTTAACGGTGCTGCGTTTGTCGGCTCGTCTCACAAGTGCTGCCATCTGAAGGGAGCTCACACTTGCTGTTTCAGGCACCTCTGGTAGCCCCTTCATTTTTGTCCTTACATACAGAGTTGTTTGTTCCCTTCAACAAGCCCAGGTTTTCTCATGGAAGATCGGTGTTGTGAAAGCTCCAGTGAAGGGAGCGGGGCTGTGCACCTATTTGCTGCAAAGCATCACTTCAAAAGCAGAAAGGTAGCTGTTGCCCTCAAAGTTGCTAATTTTGAATATTTTTCATAGACTTTCAATTATAAACCACTGGTTTTAGTTATTTAGAATGCACATAAGGAATTAATTCTAATAATTACCTTTTCCATATTTAATCTGGTGATTGCTTTTTTAACTTCTTTGAGAAAATCAGTTTGTTGTTCTGAACTGTTTTAAATGCAGAGGAAAAGCTTTCAATTTTTTTGGCAAATGCAAATCACTTAGGCTTTTGAAGTTTGGAAAGCAATACACATCTCATAGAAGGAATCCGTACTAGATTAATATAAAAAAGAGGAAGAGGGAACAATTCCCAGTATTTGAAATATCATACTGATTACGCAGCATAAACCGTATTTCTTATGGAGGCAAGCATGTGACAAAATAATGTCCTCCCAGGACTCATAAAAACAAATATTTGTTGAACTATTCTTGCAGAAGACAATTCTTCCATTTTTTCCACTCTGTGCACAGCTGTAAGACGAAACTGAAACTGTAAATCAGTTTTAATACTCCACAGCAGGTTTATATCCCAGGAGTCCATGTTCTTTCCTGATGGTTATTCCTGTTACAATAGCCCTATGTATCTGTTCTCTACTTCTCACCTCTTCAGCGATGTAAGCACAGAAGGGTAATGGCATTATAAATCTAAATATTTTGGGTTTTGTGATTCAGTTGTTCTTGGACAGACAGCGAATAGAGCGTTCTTTGCTTGTGCTTCAGCAGGTAACACTGATGCACCTTTGTGTTAAAAATGTTTTCAGGCAAACAGCCGGCTTGCATCCATGACTCTTTTGGGGAGATGATTTGGAGAAGGAAGGAAGGAAGACAAAAATTTGGGGGTTTGCTCCTCTTGCTTTACCAGCCTTCTACCTGAGTTTTGTGAAGCCCATCCTAACATGTGGATTCAAGCCCTGGGCTTTGTTGTCTGTTTTTTCCCTTTGTCACTTTTATTGTGATAATGAAGTAGTGTAAAGCAATAGGGCATGATGTGCTGTTGGAAGAGTGGGGCAGGTGTGCCATGCTTTCAAGTGTTGGCAAGGGAGGTAGGGGAGCTGTGGGATTTCTCCTGTGCACAGAGGACAGCAAGGTGCTTCATCAACACTGGGAGTCAACCTCATGTTCATCAGCATCACTGGCTGACACAGTTAGCCCAGATCTATTGGGATGTATTTACAGAAAGGAGGACTATGGTGGTCTGAAGCTCAGATCTGTTGGGATGCATTTTCATAAAGGAGAGGGCCATGGTGGTCTGAAACCGAACTTCTCTCCCACTGAATTCAGTAGATCACTTTGCATGTCTTTCTCCCAGGCTGTGAGGAACTTGAGATTGGTATCTACTGTTTGCCTTACATTATTAAAAACATTTTATTATTTTGCCAGGCCTGAGCTGTTCTGATTTGGAGAGTATCTTTATATTGAATGCTCTTCATTTTTCACAAATATGCTTGGAGCCAAAAAGCATGCAGATAGTAGAATGTGAATTAAATAAATACTTCAGGGAATGATGAAGGACTGTTTTCAAGTAGACAAATACTGCAAGATGAAAAAAATGCACAGGGAATCAAGTGCTTGAAAAGAATAAATTCATTCTGGTTTGGACTTGCCATGTTGGCATCTAGTTTTCCAGCATACGTAAAGAGGACAGAGATGGCCCCCATTTCAAGCTCAGAAGTAAAGGATGACACCTCACTGCTCTTCCCAGTGATAACTAAGAGAGCCCAGGAAATGTACATCTTTCAGGGGAGAGCATTTTCTGTGTCTGAGACAACGGACCCCCTGTCACCAATTCAGTGGTTTGCTTTCAGTGTAAGACAAGCTGTTTCGTTCTCAGTTACATTGGTTGGTGTGGGCATTAATGGGGCATTGGTGGGGGATGATTTGGGAAGCACATCAGTGAAATGCAACTAAGACTGTTTCTAACTTACCTGATAGTAGACCTGCTGGTCATGCTCAAAGCCACAGGACACCCACAGGTGGACTTGTGACAGCAACTGGCCCAAGTGGACACTGTTTTCAGTTGCTTCTATCCAGAGGTGGCAGTGCTGTTGGCGTAACAGAGCAGTCACCACCATGGTTTCTGCTCTGCTCTTCCTTGCTGCTGGTGGGGCACTCAGCAGACTGAACTAATGACTATATCCCTTCCCATGACTGCCTTTGGGACCTGTGAGTCAGAAACTGGGATGGAGGCAAAACAGCCTAGCCTCTTAGTTTTTGTGGTTAATGGCCTTGAGGTGGTGCACACACAAGATGTCCCAGCACCAAACTGCCAGATACCGAGCTATTCCAAGTATGTTGAAAAGGAGATTTATTATCAGCCTCAAATAAGGGAGTTGTCAGTAATATAAAGCGGATTTTGTGAACTTTGACAGGGGGGCATTTTGCAGTCACTCTCAAGATGGTTGTACTTTTTACTTCCCCAGGAACATATTTCTCGTAAAAAAGATTTTTTTTTTATTCAGGGTTAATTAGTTTGCACAACTTTCTTATAGTATGTATTTTCTAGTTTAAATGAACTTCTGTTTGAGCTGCAAGTTTTCAGTTCAGAGATTCTAGAAGGAAAAGTTTTAGACATTAAAAAGACTAGAGAGGGTTAAGAGGTGTGTTTTTGGAAGGTGGTTTTTGCTTTCAGCTCACAGAAATAACTTTTAGCTGTGGTTATGTGATCTTCAGATATAACTTCTGTAAGTAAGTCTTTTTGTACCATGTGAAAGGAAACATTTAATGGTGTAAAAATAGGTAATGTGACCTTGAAAGACCCTGTTCTAACAGCAGAAAGGCTATTCACTACATATATGCTCCTTTGATTAGCTGGCTGGTAAGCATTCTGGGCATTTCCTATGTGATACCAAAATGCTGTCATAGCTGGCAAACATGTACCAAAGAGAAGAATACGAGAAGCCAGAGTCTCTTCTTAACCTCTGCAAGGTTAACCAATAGTTCCGTGGTTGAGGAATTGACCCCTGAGGAGGAGGTGACAGTGGGACATCCAGACTGGTGCATCTATCTGATCACCAGTACCAAAGCGGGAGCTGGCCAGTCAGTCTCACTTCAGTGCAAGGCAAGATCATGGAGGAGATCCTCCTGAAAATGATGTACATGAAAAATAAGGAGGTGGTTGCTGGCAGCCAACATGGCTTCACTAAGGACACTGACAAATCTGGGGGCCTTCCATGGTGGGGTTACAGTGCATGGTGGGAAGAGTGACCAGTGTCATCTACCTGGACTTGTGCAAAGTATTTGACACTGTCCCACATGACATCTTTGTCTCTAAACCGGAAAGACATGGATTTGGTGGATGTACAAAGAACAGGCTGGATGTTTGCACTCCAAGAGTTTGGGTCAACAGCTCGATGTCCAAATGAAGATCAGCGACCCCCCTCTCAGGGGTCAGTATTGGGACTGGCGCTGTTTAATGTCTTTATTGGTGATGTGATCAGTGGTAGCACCCTCAGCACATTTGCCAGTGATGACAAGCTGTGTGGTGTGGTCAACACTCTGGAGGGCAGGGATGATAGGTTTGAGAGGTGGGCCTGTGTCCTCAAGTTCAACAAGGCCAAGTGTGAGGTCCTGGGTCGGGGCAATCCCCAGCACAACGACAGGCTGGGCAGAGAATGGACTGAGAGCAGCCTGGGGGAGAAGGACTTGGGGATGTTGTTTGGCAAGAAGCTCTACATAACCCAGCACTGTGTATTTGCAGCCCAGAAAGCCAACTGCACCTTGGGCTGTATCCACCGATGTGTGACCAACAGGTCAAGGGAGGTGATTCTCCCCCCTTTCTCCACTCTTGTGAGACCCCACCTGGAATACTGTGTCCAAGTCTGGATACCCCAGCATCAGAACAATGTGGACCTCCTGGAGTGAGTTCAGAGGAGGGCAATTAAGATGATGAGAGGGCTGGAGCATCTCTCCTATGAAGACAGGCTGAGAAACTGTGAGTTGTTCAGCCTGGAGAGGTGAAGCCTCCAGGGAGACCTTCCAGCAACATTCTTAGTATCTAAAGGGGGCCTGCAAGAAAGCTGGAGAGGCACTTTCTACAAGGGCATGTAGTGATGCTTTTAATGTTATTTGCATTGTGGCTGTGATTGTTTTGAGTTTTTCTCCTATTTCTGTAATCATTCTATTTCTAGAAAGAGCATGGTATTGAAAGAGCAGATTGATTCTTTAAATTCCGTCTTTTACCAATGTTGCATGGTAAATGTGCAATCTTAGCCCAGTGCCCTGGTGTTTGTGTTCACAACCCAAGCAACACACAGCAGCCATCTGAACCATCTCTCTTCAACTGATGCTGCTTATGCTCATTGACTTAAGGTGCTGTCCTTAATTCACATCTCTGCAGCTTACCCCTGCAGGTATCTGAGCTGGAGCATCTACATCGTGAAATAAAACTCTGTTTATTACACAGTGGTGTAGCTTCAGCCCTTCTCTGTTATTATCAGGGAAGTTGCTACCCCCCATTTTCTGATTACAACCCCCACCCTGCCACCCTGAGTATTTAGATGGCAGATTTAAAAGTCAGCTTTCCAGCTGGGGTATTGACACATAAATTTTGAAAAGTAATCTAAAAACCATATATAAATGTTTTCCCAGTTTTCTACTCTCATTTTTCTTTCAGATTAAATTTGCAGCAAACATTTTACACTGGAGATTTATTTCTTTGGTAAAATGTGCAGCAAATGCTCCTCTGTAACAGGAGAATCCTCCACAGCTGTAACTGTGGGTTTGGTAGCAGGGTCTGTTATCCCTCCCTGGCTGGGGAGTTCTGGTTTGGACTGTGGTACCCCATACCCAACAGCATCAGGTGCATCAGGAGTTGAATCCCATTTGCTTGGGGCATAACTGTAGCTGAGCATGAGGAAAACAGATTACCTTCCTTACAAGGCAGTATTTACTGGTTGTTTTTGCATGGCAGAAAAAGAGAGGGAGGTGTTATCAGCACATCCACAGTACAGTGTGGCGTTCTGGCAGCTGTGCAGTTGTGCCGTGTTCTTGGACAAGCAGAGCTGGGCCATCCCTGCACCACAGCCTGGCGCTGCAGCAAGGGTGCTGAGGCCAGCACCCAGCACCACGTATGACCATCAGCAGCTCGGTGGCTTGGCTGCGGTGCTGCCGTGCCTTTCCTCCTTGCAGAAGATGAGCAGCCAGCTGGGGCAGCGTGCACTCCACACCTGTGGTGTCCTTCACACTGCTACTTTGTGCTTTAACTGCTAAGGGAAAAATAAAACACTTGATGCTCCTGCTGTGTCTGGAAAAGTATAGAAATTACTTGCTGTTTCTGTAAGTTTTCCCCTCTAGATTCTTGGAATAAAATAAAAATCTTTCAGGTCAACTGTTTACGTTTTTTTTTCCCCCACTAGCACTTTTGAAAACAGTAGAGAGCTAGATTGAATTGTTGGGGAGCAAGTAGTTTCATGGCATCTTCTGTGTATTGCTAGCCAAGAGAAAGCTGATAAAATGAGTGTGGAAGGTTAAGGTCTATTTTCCAAGAGGTTTTGTTGTTGTTTTGTTTAACTTGTATTCAAATCCCAACACTTGAAAAGGAGAATGAAAGAAAAAATGGCCAAATATTCAGTTCTGCTTTTTTTTTTAAAAAAAAAAAAGTGCTTGGCCTCATGAGTTTTGGATCTTTTCAGAAGGTGAGGCTGATAGTCATTTATATATGCTAAAAAGAAGTGTTTTGGAGGTGGGAGGAGAAGGGGAAAACTCACCATTTTTTTCTCTGTTGTAGTAAGGAATCAAAAAGTCAGAACTTTTTTTAAAAATTCCTTTTCCTGCCCCAGAGAACTTTTCAAATTGAAGTTGAACATACAAAAATACTGATTTGATTCCATTTATGCCAACAATTGCCTCTGTATTTTTTCCTTTGCAGCATTCTTCATGAATTATCTTATGCCACAACTCTAGAAGGAGACTGTTATTCATAACAATATTTCAGTGAAAAAGACTACTTTAGTAGCACTCAGATCCATGATAAAAATGTGTTAGAGCAGATATCATAACCAGATGGGGAGAGCAGGCTTAACATGTGATGTCTGTATTTTTCAAGGCACCTCAGACTTTCAGTGTTGGAAATATATCTTCAGTTGCTTCTCTTTGCTCTTCTTGGATCCTCCAAGGCAGCTCTACGATAAAGTTTTTCTAGCTTGCAGAACCAAAACTCAGTGTGTGCCCACATTTCCTTTGCTTTTGTCTTCCTGAGAAGTCTTGTAGTACAGAAACTAAATATTCTATTATTTTTCCAGTTCTCCTGGTCTGGAAGCTGCCATGATTAGTGTGGACTCTGGTAGAGCAGACTCGATATTTTAATATACTGATGTTCCTGTGTAGTGCATTGGATAAGATATAATTTAATAGAGGTTGGCAAGACTGGAATGTTTGGACAGAGCCAGTCCCAGTAGTACAGAAAGTGAGAATTGAGGAGTACATTTTTTAAATGCTGCTTGTGTCCTGCCCATGGTTATCCTGCAGCAGGGAGAGGGAAATGAAGTCTTTGTGTACTTCTCGAGAAATGCATTAATAATGACAGTACCACAACGAGGTCTCATTGCTTCACAGAGTGTTCTACTTCACTGGTACTGCTTTAAAACATGATGTGTTTGTGTCTCATTGCATTTGGACTTGATGATCTTAAAGGTCTTTTCCAACTTTCCTTTTCTATGAAAACAAGAGTGTCTGCAGCACTTTTGTACAGACAAAAGTGTGTGTGTTTGTGCATCTGCACATGTGATTAATATTTGCCTGATACTCTGCAGAGGCTAGGGAGTAGTTCTAACCTCAGCAGTGTCCATGATCAGCCGGCCAAGGATGAGACAAGGAGCCTAACGAGTGTTTGTACTGTGTGGTATTTGCTGTAATACTTCTCTGTGTGTGGGCATAGGAGTCTTCTGCTCACTTGAGGTCTTTGGGCATGAAGGGACACTGCTTCCTCTGAGGTTAACCTGGGGTACCTGCTGGTGTAGCACTTGGTACTCACCCACCAAAGCTGGGAAGTAAATGTATCCATGGTTCATCCGCAACCTAAGGGCTGAAAAGGAGGGCTGCAGCCTTACCAGGTGTTCAGTAATTTCATTTTTATTATAATTTTTTTTCCTTTTGGAACCAACGAAACCATTTTTATTGCTTCAGAACAGCCATCCATTTTGTTTTGTTTCATATTTTACAGGCACACCCATTTTGGCCCTTACTCTGCGACCATAAAATGCACAAAGGCTTGGCACAGCTCCTGCATGCTGCATCAGTGTTGTGTTGTTGGTAGTGGATTGCATGCCCGGTCCTCGTTTGTCTTAACGTATCAAGAAGCGTCTCCAGGGATCAACTGACAATACTGGGACTGCGTTGGTGGAATGCTCACTGTGTTGTTTTAGGGAGAAGCAGTAGGCAGTCAGCTCCATGCACCGTCTTGTGCTGTGGCAGATACAAACTGTGTCCTGGCACTGCTGCCAGCTGCAGCTGAGGACCAGAGAGATTCCACTGTGAAGACACTGAGCTGTCTGCACGTGTCGTGGAGAAGTTTAGTGAGGGATTCAGTGTCAGTGTGGTTGTTTCTTTATTACTACTTATTTTTATAGGTTTCTGTTGAGCAATCTTAATTCCATGAAGAAGAAAATACATAAGAAATCTCAGTTTGACTCCCATGACTGAACATGAGATTTGCATGTCTTTTTAGAGTTTTTATGAATATTTTTCCAAAGATGCATTAATTCTTAAGTCCTAGGCCTTCCAAAGAGGAAGAGTCTGTTCTTCCCTCCCCCATGCAACACTTACGCATTGTGCCCAAGGACAGTTCAGAGAAACTGTTTGACTTCACTGGTGTAGTGATGCGAGAATCAGAGATGTTGCTGGGTAGGAAGACAAGGACCAAGACACGCAAAAGAAAGGAACTAGGAAAAATGGGATAACAGGTAAAACTGATGGAGCTTGAATTTACATGGGCTGGGTAAAGTGACTAGAACCAAACCTGAGATGAGGGGTGAGAGTGTAACTAGGTTTTGGCCTGTAATTGGTGGTGCAACCAAATGGATGTAAGTAGAGAAAATGGCTGAGAAATCCAAGTATGAGAAAGTATCAGAAGAAGGCAGAAAGAACCCAGAAGGGTACAGGGGATAAGGGACAAGGAGCGACTGGGGCCAAACTTAGGGTGCAGGCGGGACCAGCCTAAGGTGTGGAGCCATGGGGTGTGGAAAGGAGAGTTGTTTGCAGGGAATGGAGCCAGCATGAGAATCTGGGAACAGAGTACTGACTTTGGGGAGGAAGAGGAGTAATTCAGAGAATATGCTCTCATTCTCTCCTTGGCAGTGGAAGTCCTGGAGATTTTTCCCCTGTCTGATGTTGAGGCAGTCCTACTGGACGGAACTTAGCTGTGTGTCCTTATGTGTCTGAAGTGTTTTTGTATGCATGTATTTTTGCTTCCAGTGGTATTTAGATGGCTATTTTGGGTGTATCTGTAAGTAAATACCACACCATACTGACACTCTGGTCTTTCAGCAGAAACATGTGGTCTGGGAGGGTTGTTTGTGTCTGTCGAACCTTCTGCCTACACTGCAGAACTGAGACACTAAGGTGATCTGGTCGGTCCCACTGCTGTGGCTCTCACATGTGCGTGCCTGTGTCTGTGCCTCCATCCTATTCTTTTCACGAACCGGGGAGGGCAGGTTCTTCTGGGCAGCGCTCGCCTCCCGTCTATTGCTCGGGATGTCCTGTGGCAGCCAAAAGCCTGACGGATCGCCGTGAAAGCAGTTACACTGTCTGTAGGCAAAGCTTTTCTTAAATATGCCAAGAAGACTGGAAAAACAGGAGCTTCGCCCTCC
>VWZT01003587.1:242463-271623 GCA_013397055.1 Pachycephala philippinensis | reverse complement strand
TTGAAGTTTTATTTAGATTGCTTCGGGAACGGGCGAGTCCTGCGTCTGGAGGGCAGGCGGGTGTACCTCTTGTATGACTCTTGTCCCTGAGCAAGGGTTCGGGACCCTGCTGGAAGGGACTCTTGCTGCCTGTCGTGGTGGTGGGGGCTTCACGGAGTTTAAAATGAAAGAGGCAGAGGTGCTGGTGGAAGTAATATGAGCTGAGGTGAGAGCACACTTCCCAGAGCCATAAAACTGTACTGCAGAGCTGTGTAAAGTCTAATGGCATCGGTTGCATAAGGAGCAGGGTCAGAGTTCCCATCGCCTGCTTGAATGCATGCTCTAGAGAAGTTGGTCTCCAGAGGATTGGTGTGGTATGCTGTAATCCTGTGGTCTTTACATGATAACATAGCATGTGTGAAAGCTTGGTGAGGCACGGGAAGACTGGAAGAATTTGGGCAAGGACAGCTTTGAGCTGCTGGCTGTGCCCCTTCATTAATAGACGCTATCTGTGTGTATGCATGTGTTCACGTTTATGTGTGTATGCATGTGTTCACGTTTATGTGGGTATGCACTTTGCAGCATTTGAAAACCCTCTGATTAACTTTTAAAAAGTTAATGGGGATTTAGTGTTAAGGGTCAGTCAGCAGAAAGTCGGTCTGTTCGCTGAGCTGTAGCAGCAGTTTCTGCCTCCGGCGTGCAGTGAGCACCCGTCTTTCTGCGCTCGTGTGTGAGTGCGTAGTTCACCAAATGCTGATTTTGTTTCTTCTCTTCCAGAAAAAGAGGAAGCTACTATAAATGGAGAAGATGAAAAAGAACGGAAAGACCCCTATTTTGTGGAAACACCTTATGGCTACCAGCTAGACTTAGATTTTCTCAAGTACGTGGATGATATACAAAAGGGGAATACCATTAAGAAACTAAATATAAGAAAGAGGAGGAAAGCTGTACCAGCCTCAGTGGGTACCAAGAACTCTGGTGGCAGGTGCAGTGGCTGGACTTCCACAGAGTCTCTCTCTTCATCCAACAGTGATGAGAACAAGCAGTCTTTGGCAGTGAGGAGTCAAGTAACCTTGTCCGTCCCTGCAAAACCCTCAGTTTCCTTTGAAGTATCTCCTACCTACTTAACTGTCCCAGAGAATAAACAGCTTCCTCCTCCCTCCCCCCAGCCTCCTCGGCACAACCTCCTTGTGACAAAAACCCTCATGGAAACACGGAGGCGACTGGAGCAGGAGAGGATGATGCAGGTCACGCCTGGAGATGTCCGCAGGCCTCGGCTTTCCAGCTTCGGAGGCATGGGCTCCACAAGCTCCCTCCCCTCTTTTGTGGGATCCAGTGGGTACAGTCAGGTGTCTCATCACCTGCAGAATGGGTATCAGGGGAACGGCGACTATGGTGCCTGTTTCAGCTCCTCTTTGGGCAGTTCCATTCGTCACAGCCCCATGAGCTCGGGAATATCCACGCCGGTCACCAACGTGAGCCCGGTGCATCTGCAGCACATCAGGGAGCAAATGGCAGTTGCCCTCAAGCGTCTCAAGGAGCTCGAGGAGCAAGTCAAGACTATTCCTGTGCTGCAGGTCAAAATTTCAGTGTTGCAGGAGGAGAAGAGGCACATGATGGCTGAACTCAAAAACCACAGGAAAGCCACTCAAAATGACACATACGGTTTCAGAAAGCGATCCTACAGTGCAGGAAACGCAGAGCAGTGGGAACACATGTCTCAGGTGAGAAGAGGTGGAGAACTGTATATAGATTGCGAGGAGGAGATGGAGAGTGTGGAGCAGAGCTCTCAGAGGATAGAGGAGTTCAGGCAGCTGACTGCTGAGATGCAAGCCCTGGAGAAAAAAATCCAAGATAGCAACTACGAAAGTCCAGCAAACCTTCGGGTGAACAGAGACAGCCTGACAAAAGAAGCTCGATCTGTTGCTGTGGGTGCTGATGAGAACATGAACGATGTCGTTATATACAACAGATCTGCAAGGCAACACAAAGAAGTAGCTGTGGGAACAGAGAAAGAAATGAGGGAGTGTGGAGTTGGGGTGACAGAGGCCATGCTTGGATTGTCTACAGAGGTTGAGAAAGAGATAGAGCTTCAGCAGCAGACCATCGAAGCGCTTAAGGAGAAGATTTACAGACTAGAAGTTCAGTTAAAGGAAACCACCCATGACAGGGAAATGACCAAATTAAAGCAGGAGTTGCAGGCGGCTGGGTCTAGAAAAAAGGTGGATAAAGCTGTGATGGCTCAGCCCCATGTTGTCAGTAGGATGGTGGAGGCTGTTGTACAAACGAGAGACCAAATGGTGGGAGACCACGTGGACGTTGCTGATTCGTCAGTGGGAAACCATCTGCAGATGAGCAGCATCGGCACCTCCTGCAGACCTGCCATGCGGAGCGCGGCTGCGGGCCCCGAGCTCCTGATGAGCCGATGGCTGGTGAGGGAGAGGGCAGAGGTGCAAGATCAGGGTACAGAGAGGTCCATGGAGCTGCAGGATAAGTCAGTGGGCACAGAAACAAGCGTCCGTGAGACAGGCGTCAACACAGAGGAGCCGGTGGAGTTGCTGAGCCCTTGCCAGATGACACGGGCGGTTGGAGCGGTGAGGTCTGTGGGCTGCGGGGACTGCTCGGTGAATGTGGTGGTTTGTGCCCCCAAGGAGCATGTGTCCCGGGAAACAGCCACAGAGCCTGTACCCAGGGCAGAGGTGATGGTGATGGCCGTGCCTTCCACAGCTAGCCAGCAAACCAGCACTGCTTTGGAGATGGTGAGCCAGTGTACCAGCACGGAGGTGGCCTGCCTGGCAGACTGTGGGACTAACACCACTCTGAGCAGCTGTGATAAGCAGACCAGCACAGACGGTGTGGAGCTGCGGAGTGTGGCTGTAGGGGATGGCCGGGTGAAGGACATACACACGTCTGCTAAGATGCGTTCGGTTGGAGTGGGCACTGTGCTCTCTAGCCACCCCGGCTTTGAAAAGCCTTCTGCAATAAAAACCAAAGACTGTGGCATTGGACAGATAAGTGTTTATGAGAACTACCTGGTTGGTCTGAAAATGAGGAGCATCGCCTGTGGACCCCCTCCGTTGCCAGTTGTCCCGACTGGCACCAGGAGCATAGGTGTTGGAGGAGAGCCTGTGTGCGACCCAGTCAGTGGTCAGTTGGAGAGCTCTCTGCCTCTGCCTGAGCTGAGGACAGGCTTGGATCACTACATAGAACGTGTGCAGAAGCTGTTGCAGGAACAGCAGACACTGCTTGCTGAAAATTACAGTGAATTGGCAGAAGCCTTTGGGGAGCCCCACTCCCAGATTGAGTCTCTCAATTCGCAGCTCATGAGCACCCTCACCTCCATCAACTCTGTCATGAAATACGCCAGTACGGAGGAGCTGCAGAGCCTGGACCTTCAGAAGCAGTGCATGGAGAGAAGCTGCCCATCAGGTAAGCCCAGCGTCCGGGCACACATCTGGTGCATTGGCCAGCTCTTTCCCAGGGCTGCAGATAGTTGCCTACTAGACTCTCACTTAATCTGGAAGTCACTGTGTAGCCCTCCCTGAGGAAGCACAGAGCATTGTTGTTGAATGTGCCCATTGGGTATTCTGTCCAGCCCATCGCTGCTTGCTGAAAAACCAGAGGTGGTTCTATCTCTCCCAGTCCAGCAGGCTCTGAAGGTCCTGATGATGATGGTGCCATGGCTCTGACTGTGCAAGAGAGGTGTCTGAAATTAGGAAGGGTTTAACCACTGTGCAACATGCTGACTTCATGTTATAACTTTAGGAGTATTTGAGGTTAATGCCCATGGGTTTGGAATTTTAAACTTGGCATGCATGTTTTTAAAAACAGTGTCAGATTTGACAGACCTGAAAGTCACATACAGTGTCTGTATCAAACTGACTTGTTTGCACAGACCTTTCCCTGGATTTTGTAGTGTTTCTTCCATTGCCTTTGTTCCTTGTGCTGCTCAGACAGAGACCTGTGGGGTGCTTTCCCCATTCCAGCAGGGCTGATTGCTTTATAATAGGCAACTCCAGAGCTCTTCACAGAAACCACATCTTGGGCTTTCTCTGTTCCAGTAACTGTTTGTCGTAATCCCTAATTACAACCTCGTGTTTGAAAGGCATAATTACTGCTGGAGGTTTTCGTGACACTCTGGAAAGGCAAGAATTGGGATTTAAATACTCCTTGCCTTTTATTTATTAATTTAAAAAAATATAGATAATTAGTTTGAGGGATTTCTTTATTCCCTGGGGTAGAGTTGATTACTTTTAATTTTTTTTTTTATGTGTCTGATAGTCTAGTTTAAAACTTAGCCATTTTTTTCTAATATCTTACTGGTGAATCCAACCACATTACTATTAAATTTATAAATGGTGGCTTCCTGGAAAACAATATGCCTGGCAGTGGCTGTCAGATACTTCCTTCTTGCTCCTGCCATACAGTGACTGAAACAGGAGGTTAAGGAGATGGGAAAAACTGGTGCAAATGCATCTGTATTGCAGATGCTGAATCGGGACAAAACCCCTGAGTAACTACTGTTTAATGTCAGTATAATGTTATTGGCTAATCCAGATAGCTATATAAAGCTCTTGCAGCTTGCTTACTGTCTTAAAATTTACCTATTTTTGTTAAAATGGAGCTTGGTAAATCTGATTGTTTTCAGTGTTGATGTGCTAAATAGAATCGTCCATTTAATGAGCTGAGGTAAAAGGTTTAGGTTCCCACAGTGAAGGAATAAGCAACATTTATGTAGCAGTAAGGAGATATATGATATTCTGTCTGCATGCATGCAATATGATACTATATAAGTAATGTTATTATCTTTCTGGTATGCACTTTATATTCTGGTCTTCTTACAAGTAGTGATACAATAATAAAAAGGGTATCTATCAGACATCAAAAGTGTCTGTAAAAACAGTGAACCAGAGTTATCACTAGCTGTAAATCCTTAATTCCTTTCCCAGCTTTTACTGCACAATATCAAATATGTAGTCTAGAGTCCCAAAAGTATTTAGACACAGGTGGAGCAATAGATCATATTTACTAAAAATGTTCATACTTGGATTCAGATTTCACATTCCTGATAAAATTATTCTGGAATAATTTTATTTTAGCTTGTAATGCCATTATCTTTAGCTGTGGATGATGAGTGTAAAATTTCTTTATTTTTAGTCCCTGGTGAGAACTACATGCCTAGACTGCATACATAAATCAAGCTGTGGGCTATAACAGTTTAGACCCATGGAGAATTGGAGTGGAAAAGAGGTCTTAAGCCTGAAATGTTACCCCATCTCTTTCTATTGATTTTGAAAATATTGCCTTTAATACATTTATCTGCTGGTCGTGCTGCCTGTTCCTGCAGTTTTACAGATCATGTGTTACATACTTCTGCAGAAGGATTTTTTGCTGAATGAAGCACTAACTTGAATAATTCTGTAATCACTGGAACTAATAAAGCCTTTTTTTTTTCCATGCATCAGTATCTCATGATAGCTTGTGAGCTCTTAATAAGTCTTTCCTCACATTTAGTTCTCTTGGATGTAGCTTTTCAGGTGTTGTGTATGTGAATTCAGCCAGTGCCCCTTTCTCCACGCCTGGAATCTCAGGCTGATGTCTGTAAAACCTGTGTAAACACAAAAAGCCTTAAGAGCACTGAGTCTCTATTCCAGTTCAGTTCAAATAAGCAATCGAGTTTAAGTTATTAAGAGAAGTGTGACCTCACAAGCCTCATTTTCTTAGAAAAACAGGCTGAAAATAGAGGCAGAAGTGTCTGGTTTCCAATTAGCATCAGTAGCATCATCTTCAATGCTTTATTCAAAGAGCATCCTTAGGAAGCATCTCTTAAAGGCCAGTTTCTTTTAGGACAAAAATACCTGAGCTGGCTTTGAGGCATGTAATTTGGGTACCAGTTTGCCACGCTAATGGCTCAGAGGTCTGTGCAGCTTCTGAGGTAGCACATTAGTCAAGTTCTCAGCTTTGCAGATTTTTGACCCTGTTGTTGTTGGGGAGACAGGATGTGCTGCAGAGGCCTCTGCCGTCTCACCCTCCCTGACACAGCTTGTGGCAGGTGATGGAGACACAGGCAGGAAAGCTGGAGCCTGCTGAGCAGGACAGAGGCTGGCAGTAGTCATCTCCAGACACGTTAGACTTCTGAGATGATCTCTGAACCAAGTCTATTAGCAATTGATAACATAACCACCTTCCGTTCTGTAACTTGGCAACTCCTATTTATGTATGTACTGTCTTTCAGAAGCCCTAGTGACCTGAGGGAATTCAAACCCGCTGGCCAGGCGAGTGCATTTCCACTCTGCAAAGTCATGTTAGCTGGCTTTGGCAGCCTGTGTGTCCAGCTTAACCGTATGGATGTGGGTCATAAACCTAGATGCTAATTGATCCATATTCTTAGACCAGACAGCATATAGGAAGCCTAAAAGGAGACGAGTGCGTTCGTCTCCTCTGTTTGTTGCACTAGATCTTTGAAGAAGTTTCAGGATGTTAGATTTGAATGCTTGTATGATGTGTTTTGCAAGATACCAGCCAGAAGCCTAATGTCACTTGTGCGGGTCCTAATTACATGGACTTTTCACAAGTCTTGCAGGTGGATGTCTTTCACTGGCAGGGAGTTTTCAAGAATAGTATTTCATAACAACTGATCTGCCATTGCCCTAAGAAACTACCTGAGCATATTTGACCTGAAAATGCATGGCTATTTTGCCTCAGTGATCTTTAGATATCGGTTTTATAGTCGCTTTTTAGAACAATCCTAACTGAGCAGTGGAAGCATCACGCTAGTAATTCATCATGAGGAAGGAGGCAGCTTCTTGAGTTAAAACTTCAGGGAGTGAAAGAAAGTGGGAAGCAAGTAGTGTCAGAAGGTCTCGAGGGTAAGGAAATCTTGATGTGCCATTTGGTGGAAAGATCTTCCAAGGTTTTAAACTTCTAAGTTTTAACCAGAGCTGGGGAAGCAGGCTGAGGGACAGTGCAAAGACCAAAATAATGATGGTGGTGTGAGAAGGCCCTGGTTGTCCCAAATTGGTGTGTAGGACTAATGAGGTAGTGTGGACATGATCATCTTTTCCTGTGTTGTCAGTTATAATGCAGGAAATTGGAGAAAGCTGTTTTTCCTTACAGCTCTTGTGTTTGACAGCCCTTTCTCTTGAAGACTGTGTAGTTTGACGGGTTAGTAACTTCTCTCCTGGCAGCATGGACCACGCTATTGCCATTGAAGACTTGGGGGTTGCCTGAGGCTCAGAAGCCTATGCTGATGTGGCACAGAGATGGTGGTGATTGTGTGAAGTTGTGGGTTGCTACAAATCACAGTGGTTGTGCCTATGTCTAGGCAAGTGGAGGAAGCCCTAAGCTCCAACTCTGCCATAGATGCATGCCTTAATCACCAGATTAAGTTTCTGCAGAGACGTTCTTACTTGTGTAACGAACAGGATCCATCCATCAGTTTGCTGGGAAGAAGGTGACTGACGTATGTGAAGCATTTTCCATATTCTCTGGAAGGTAGTGCGTGATGCAAAACAGGCATGCAGATGGTCCCACCTGTGTGCCACATGAGTACTGTTCATTGTGTGTCTGGCTGGTGTTTCAGGGAACACAGTGCCTCCTCTGCATGTTTCATGTGGCAGGTGGTTTCTGCCAATTGTGACAACATGGAAAGCTCCAATGGGAATGCTGTTCAAAAATGGTACCAACCTCTCTATTAGGAGCTAGGGTGTTTAGCAGGGTTTTTTCTGTTTTAAATATCCATCCAGTTTTATCAGAAGAAAAGCAGAGACCTGCTCAGTAACTGTCCTATATTTGAATTAAAATGGTCCATTATTTGAATTAAATTCCATAAACCTCTTCAAAGAGGTTTGATATACCTTCCCTGGTCATATGTTAGCACAAGCTTATTACTGTTGTCATTATTAGCTTTACAATATTTGCTGGTTTGGTTCTCTGGTAGAACTACATGGAGTGTTTGAATCTAATAGCTGCTCTATCTCCTGGCTTCTGCTTCAGTTAGCAAAGAGCATAATTTGCCACAGTATGGATTGTTTTTCCCTTCAAATTTATTGCTGCTTAGAGAGTGCAAGCTGCAGCCTGCTAGGCTGTTAGATGGAGCCTCAGTTAGAGCCTCAGTTCTCTCCCTGTGCTGTGGCACAGGGATACAACGTTCAGGCACTGAGCTCTGTTTGGACTTTAGCTCCCATGGTAACAGGCACATCTATGAATACTTAATGGCAAGAGATTCACATTTTTCCAAGGAAGTATTGTCATATTTCAGCAACAGTAAAGCATCAGCTGAGAAAATCAAATCCTCATGAATGAGAAAGAAAGTAGGTCTCTGAGCTGACCTTCCTGCTGTGCCCAGCATCACAAGATACTTCAATTCACCACTCATCAGGGAAATGAAGGATGGCTTTCACCAAGCTTCACACACAGTTGTCTTGGAAAAGAGAGCATTTCATAAATAAGATGATTAGCTGATTCAAAGATGTGTGATCTTTTCTGGTCAGTCATGTTTAATGAAAGGAATTGGTTTTAACTTCCAGTTTCAACAAACTGGATTCACAATCCAATTTGGGGATGGAAAGCAGCTTCTCAGCACAGAGAAAATGGCTAAAGAGAGAGTGAAAATGAGATTGTTCTTGCAGTCCTCTTACTACAGCCCTCATCCTATTAGAAGGAGTGTTTTTCCTGGAGCTGAATGGTGGTTCAACATCTACCTATGCCTGGGCCCCAAGAGAATCTGCCTTCTGTCAGTTTATTGGATAAAAAGCCCATGTGTGGCAATTTTTTGTTTTGAACTTTTAAATTCACTGACTTTTAACCTGGAATGGCTCAAAATGAAACTTTTAAAATGAAGGCTTTTAAAATGAAACTACGCTCTAGTCTTGTGAAGGCACTGCATTTATTGGTTGGATGGGTTACTATCAATCTTTGTAAATGTTTAAACATAACATGTTTGCTCATCACTGCCTTTTTATTTACCTTAGTAGAATGGGGTTTTTTCTTCCAACAGTTCTGAAAAACAGACCAAATTGAAAGTGGATTAAAATTAATTGTATTAAAAAATAACTTTTTAGGCATGAAGATTTAAAACCACTGGAGGAGACTTTGAGTACTTAAGTTAAAATAATTTTGTAATGAGGTTATTGCTACTGTGAAGAAATCATGCAGTGTGAAAGAGAAGTGTTTCCTTGCTATATATGTTCCAGACAATATTTGTGCACTGTCTTTAGCGGGAAATGTATAGCTCATATCACTGACCATTATGAACATACTGTGCAAATAAATGCTTGCACTGACCACTAGCAGGTTAAAAATAAAATCTCTGTGCACCTACCACATAGTAATAAGCTTGTGCACTTTTTAAAGCTAGAAGCCTGTGATGTTCCAGCCAGAGAGCTAGGTTCTCATCCTGGTGCTGTTTTAATCCCCCGGCCTTGTTTGCACATCTCTCGATTTCCAGTGGGATAAAAGTATTGTCAAGCTAAATTGTTTCTATAATAGTACTTAGGTTTGCTTCCATCAAACTAAATGGAAATTTTTCAAAAGCAGGTGAAGGCCAAACTTCTGTTACCATGAGTTCATTGCAAATCAAAAGAATCTGTTGAATCCCCTGAATCAGCTAACAGGATGACTACTTGTGCTGTCATAAATGTGAGGGAAGATCTGCAGTTAGGAAGGCAAATTGCATCCTAGTAACAGTAGACAGACTTTATAGGTGCCAGAAATGGCATGGGTAATGGCTGCTTCTCTGTAGCAGTTTGGCTGTCACCCTGGTTTAAATTGGCAAGATTTTCAAAAGAAGCACAAGTGATTTATGAGAGGAGGTTCCTTCTAAAAAATTAAAAATAGGTGCTCTCATTCCTTCAAAACCACTGGAGCTAAACCACTGAAGATGCTTCAATCACTTGTTTCCCTCTGAAACTGATGAGAGCAGCTTTCTGCGTAAGTGTTTATGTACAGTTGATATCAGCAAGATTTTTGTTTTGTTGTGTCATACTTTTGCCTGTAAATGACCCCTGAACTTTTCCAAAATCCCTTACTATGTTGCAAAATACATTAAAAGTTCTTGACAGCTCCCTGCTGTGGTTTGCTATTCTATATCAATACTTAGAAACTTATGGCAAGTTTGCAGTATTTGCCTGGAACAGTAAGCTAAGGAATATCATCAGGGCAAGCCTGCCTGAGGATCTCTGTCTGGAGGCAGTGCCTGGCTAAGTATCGACCTGTTGGCGGATTTGCTGTCAGTGTTGTGCATCGTGACCTGGTGAACGATTCTGCTCAAGCATACTTGAGATCTCTGTGAAGTGAGAGGAAGAGTCTATTTTAAGATCTGTGTAGACTGGTGGTGATCTTCAGCCAGGGTTTCATTCCCCAGCAGTGGCCCTGCAGTTCTGATGGAGGAAGAAGGAACTCGGCTCATTTGGCTTTTTGATTTGCATAGCAGTAGATCAATCTATTAAATCATTGACCATAGTGTTGGGTGGCACAGCTCCTTCCTCTGTTTTTCTGTGATTGGACTCACTGCTCTCCAAGTGTCTTTATATTGGCTGTCTTTAAAAGGGGAAGGCCTGGGAGCTGATAGTAAATGCTAATTAACAGCTTGCAGCATTAATGCTGAGTTGGACCCAAAGCTCTCTTCCCCTCACCACTGGGTATTGTGCATGCAGTAAGTGTAGACATCTAAGAGCTTTGCAGGGAGAATGAGTGCTCTGACCGGTTTGCCTAATGCACACTTGTTGTCTCCTTGCCCTCAAGGCTTGATGTCATCCTCTTTTGTCAGGTGCCAGGGGCTAGCTGAGTAGAACCCTTTCTTTCTTCATTGGAAGGCATGGACATCATGCCCTATATCCTGAATTCAGTGTGGTGCTTCTCAGCCAGTGATGCATGAACCAGAAGAGGGAACCTACTGACATCTTGTTGCACTGGTGGCAGGTTGAGGAGAGGCTGTGAGTCAGGGGAGTGAAGTCTACTACTGTCCTCCTTTCTCTCTGTCCTACCCTGCAGCTCACTCCCCTGCCTGTCCCAGGGCAGGAGGGAGACACCTGGGGAAATTCAGTCTCAGGCTTTGGGGGAATGACAAGGGTGCACCAGATGCTGCTGTTGGTTCACCTCAGGCTGGAGCCCCACTGTGCCCTGCCAGAGTCCTGCCCTCAGCTCTGGCATGCACAAGCCCACCTGTGCCTCCAGATATGCTGTGGTTGTCAGAGCTGCTTTTGTAGGAGAACTGTGATGTCTGGAGAACTGTGATGTCTGGCAGAGGGTGCCAACAGTTCTGCTGAAAGCAAACCTGGGCATCCTTGGAATCTTTGCATATCCGTGATGCTTCAGAGCGGGTTTCCTCCACTCCTTCCCATGTCCTCAGAGGCCAGTCTGGAGCAGAAGCGGTGACCTGGTAAAACCAGCCCAGGCAGCTACCACCAGCTGCAGCTGGAAGCGGTTACTGTGTTTGATACTCTTTAATTGCACCTGTCAGCACTCCAAGCAAGCAGATAGACAGTTCCCTTGTTTTTCAGCTAAGGGAATTTAAAAATCATTGGTTTTGGCTTTGTGCTCCATCACCTTGGCAGCTCTCTTCTCCTCAACTGTTGGATGAGGGATGATGCTTGCTGTTGGGAAGAGACCTGACCAAAGTCAGTCAGTGCTGCAAAGTGGGGAGTGGTGGGGGAGCAAGGGCAGGACCTCCCTCCTGCTTTTCATGGGTGTCCAAGTGCTCAGACATGTCTCCAGAAGGGTTGCTGCTACCCAGGGAGCCCTGGGAGGCTGCTGCCTTCTTTTACACACACACACACACGTTTCACTCTTAAGAAAAAGCTTTTTTGCTTTGCTTGTAGTGACATGACTGTCGATATCCTGCTGCATGCCTTCCCCTGCAGACAGCTTCCCCTGTGTGTTGGAGAAGCTGTAAGCAATGGGGGAACTGGGCAATAGGTCTCACGGCTGAAGAACATGCCCTGGGAAATGCATGCAGGGTGAGACTTGGTTGGGAACTCAGAGACTTGGGTGGGAATGGGAGCAAAAAGGAGGAAGCTGCTGGGAAGTGACAATGTTTGGAAAAATCAGCTTCATTATGTCCTGTTGTAGGAAAAATCTACTGAGGTGAAGTAACAAGGAGGAAAGGCAGTCTAACAAGAACAGCTTGCTAGACAGAGATGTAGCTGTGTGTCTAAAAATCAGTGTTTGGAATTTACCTTACTACGGTATGTTAGCACCCTGTGCAGTGCTACTCATATTTGAACGAGGAGGCTGTGCCTCAATTCTTGATAAATACAAAGGCAAAAAATAATATGGAGGCACACACCATGGATGCAAGAAGAGAGTGAAAGAAAAAAGTAATAGTGTTTAAAGCAAGTTAAACTTCAGCTTTTTTTTCCTTGAATGCTAACAAGATCACTTAGGGAGGCATATGTGTGCAAAAAAAACCTCAGTGTGTTCCACAAACAAAAGCATTTGTGCAGATTTGTAGAGCCGTTGTAATAGCACAGCTGGAGTAACTCCAGGGGAATCTGTAAAAGTCTGTGCGTAATTAGCACTGCCTTTTAAATACACAAAGGGAAAAAGTGAGTGAATGCCAGCAAATCAGCGAGGGAAAAAAGTATAACCCAAACATTTGGAATTTGATTTAAATACAACTACTAGCTCAGTATAACCCTGTCCAAAAAAAAAGAAAGAAAGAAATGTAGTGTGTGGGAGTTCATTGCAGTTGTCTCAGTAACTGGGCAAAGCACATAGCTTTCAGAATTAGTTAGAGTACTGGACAAAAAGGAAAATTTCCTGAAAAATTTCTGCTTTCATGGAAAATGACATTTCTTAAAAAACAAGTACCATAAAAAGGTTGCTGTTCTTGCAGAAAGAACCTGCAGAGCCTGTGAATGTGCTGTGCTCTTCAGGCATGTCATCGAGGAGCAGCTCAGTGAGCCCACCTGAGCCAGGGTGGCAGGAGCTGAGGTCACTGCTCATACTGAAAGAGAAGGAAAAGGAAGGACCATTCCTTTCATGCATTTTAAAGCCAGTATCTTTATTGTATGTCCTTGTATTGTATGTCTTTATCAAAAGAATAACTCACAGCCATTTTTTTTTTGCATTTTCTGAAAGCAATCACAGTCTTTTTCCTATTAGGTCCTCAGAAAAGAGTATTTTAAAGCACAAGCAGTGCCCTTTTTTCCCAGCTTTTTTTTTTTTTTTTTCTGTTGATCACAGTATTGATGGAAATATTTTCATTTGACTCCTCCCTGATGCCTACTGTCTTCTTTGGCAGGTGCTGCTTTGGAGTACATCCCTCATGGCCAACTTGCAAACACACACTTAACTTCAAATTTGCGAACGCTGAAATTGGAGCAGGACGCTGTGCCCACTCAGGAGGAGAGGAAGACTCCCCTGGTGGAAGCTGCTCGGGGAAGGAAGTCTTTTTCTTCTCAGGATAAAGCTCTCACTCCAATTAACCTGACAGATGATCAGCTTGCCTCAGGTCTCTATGGTAATAACTGGCTCACATTCACCTTTCATCATGCTGGTGGAGTCTGAATATGAAATACAGTTAAAGAAGGTTCTCAATATTCTCAAAAATGCAAAAGCAGGAAAAGATGCAGCTGAGGGGAAAGCCACAGTGTGAGACCCTGTGTCTGCAGGTAGTGGTTAGATTTTAAATGGCTGATTGTAGCGCATCAGTGAAATGCCATTTGGTGTTTTCATAAGAAAAATCTACTGAAAGATAAAGGGTTAATAATTTTTTTTTTGAATACTTAAATTTTTATGCATGTTTTACCTGTCTTATGCAAAAGTTGTTTCAATGAATACTAAATCTAAAAGACCATCCTTGACTGAGCCTACCCACCCTGTTAAATAGTTTGTTAAATATGCTGTCTGTGTTGTTAAACACACTGTCGGTATTAATGTGTTCATTTTGGCAAGGAGGTGCTGCTCTCTGACACAAAGAATTAAGATTGTTGTTAACAGAATAACCAATTCCAGTGTTAAAAGTTTTTCACAAAAAGCCCATGTCTTTTCTTAAAGTTTTCTGAAGCATCATGAAGATTAGCAGCATGTTGAAAGATGGGAAAGTTAAGCTTAACTAGTTTCCAGAGCTGATTTTGAAGCTGTTCTTCTGTATTTTCAATGTGCATGTCGCACCATGACTGTATGTACATAGATATTAGAAAACCCAGCTTCAGATGGTAAACTTAACAGAGAGCTGTTGAAAAAGAGAGAGTTGTTTTGAAAAACCATCTAATGCTGCTGCATTCAAAGCAGGCTACGGATTTACACTGATACGACTGCTTTGTCTCCCTTTCTAACAGTATGTGCTAATAATGAGAACACTCTCAAATCTATCATGAAGAAAAGGGACGGGAAGAAGGATTTGAGCAACACCAAGAAGAACCTGCAGTTTGTTGGCATTAATGGCGGGTAAGAGATGTGTCTCCAAAATATCTGTCACTGTAGCACTTCCACAGTGGGAAGAAGAGAAAGAACCCAGGAGCGCATGCATAGGTTTGGCCTGTCCTTTAGGCTGAGGTGCAACTGCTGGGTGTAATGATCAGAAGGAAGAATGGAATAGCTGAGCTCCTCTTAATCCTCTTGTGCTTGCAAGTCATAGATGGCATCGGTCTCAAATACCTGTACATTAGATTGCTGCCAGATTTGACTCAGGAAAATGAAACAACCTCAGACAGCCACGGGGACATTTCTCAGGCAATGCTTTAGTGAGGAAAACTTGTATAGATCTTTGGCAGCTGACAAGCACAGCATTATACTATTAAACAATACAGCAAGAGATGCCATTGCCCTAGAATTAATTTTTCTGGCTTTGTGTTAAATAAATACAGAGACTTTTCTACAAATACAGAGAACAGTATGGAAAACTATTTTCTTTTTAAATATTACTTGCCCTTTGAGAATGTTGCAAAGACCTTTAAAATGGTTTCATCAAACTGTTTTTATATAGCTTTCCTAGCCCTTTCCTCAGATTAGTTTTTCTTCAGTACAAATGTTTTGTGCAGTGTATAGCCTAAATATCTCACTTACCTGATCTCCTACATACTAGCTAAAAGTATCATTACATATAGTGAGGCAATGTTACCGTAGGTTTATTAGCTTCCCTGCTTATATCTGCCTGGTAAGGCAGCAACACAATTTACTCTGAATAAAGTAATTTCATTTTGGGCATAAGGCAAGGTCTGACAAAACGTTAAGACTTACGTTTAAAAGAGGTGGGTCTTTTTTCATTACACACTGTGTACATAATACTGACAGTGTCAGTTGGCAGTAACACTGAGTTCAGTGAGTAGAAGAGGTCTCTAGGGAAAAAACAGGGAGAACAAAGCTTTTGCAGGACATTTTTCCAGTTGCGCCAGTGCAGGCAGGTACCGACCGTCGTGGAATGGCACTGAGCAAGCACTTCTGCCCCTGCCCATTCTCCCTGTAGGTATGAGACCACGTCCAGCGACGACTCCAGCTCCGAGGAGAGCTCCTCCTCAGATTCGGAAGAGGAATGTGAGGGCCATGAGTACCCCTGCGACCAGCACGCAGAGGAGGAGCAGCCCACCCCCCATGCTGCAGAGGTCTGCGCCGTGGGGGCAGAGAAGGACAGTCCCCTTCCAGAGTGTGAGACCGAGGAGGTGGAAATCAGAGAGAGGTAGGCTGCCCACCCTCTCCAGAGTGTGCCTCCGAGGAGGTCTCCTCTGCCCCGTGGCATGGGGCAAGCTGTGTGGGCTGTGCTTGTGCTGGTGGAGAAAGCATCAGCCACATCGCTGGCCGACAGCTGCCCACTGCCCTCCTCCTCGAGTGGGTAGCCAGAGGCAGTTTCATGGCAAAACGACTGTATGTGAGCAGGAAGAAGGTGTCAGAGGGCCTCCTTTCCAGCAGCTGACCCCACTGACTTAAAATGATTCATTAACAGCAAGACCCAGGTGGTTCCCCCAGCAGGGGCTCTCTCAGGCCACAACTGGCACTCGCTTGGGAGCACGCAATGCCTTGTTAACATCCTGGTCTGTAAAACACTCAGTAAGCAAACAAATGAATCTTGAGCCATGCACACCCGGTCAGCAGCCTGCTGGGAGTGCATCTTGCATTTGCACCCTGCACAGCATCTCAGCCATGGCTGGTGTGCTCAGTAAGATGATGGCGTACAGCACTGAGGACACTGTCCACCCTGAGATCATGTGCTTCTTACGATAAAGATTGTTCACTGTAATACACTTTCAAGGCTGCCATCACACACTTGTTCAGCATTTCATGTCTTAAGGTCCTTTTCAAATTGCTGGTAATGGTCTGTGTAAGGTACGATTTGACAGACAAGGCTGTGCTTTTTGGCATGTGGAAAGCAGTAGTGTGGTGAGTTTTTACTGATTCTTCGTTAGCAAACAGCAAAAGGAAGTGTAAACAGAGACAGTGAAGGGATATTTTATAGAAAGTGAGTTTGCCAGCGTGCTAACCTGGAAAATTATGTAGGTGGAATAATAACAGTAAAAGAGCTAAAACAAAATTAATGTCATGTTTCACTGGAGATGTAACTTAGCGCCAAGTTATCTGTAATTGTCAGCTGTTAAATAAAAGAGATGCAGAAATTAATAATTAAGAGCTTGGAGGCCCTGGAGCTGTGTGTTTTGAAGAGCCCTGAGCTTACTTTATACATTACTGTAGGATAGCCTTTTATTTTACAGGTGGCACAAAAAGATGGGCAGCCTCTCAAAAGAGCTCTCTAATTCATATTTACACTAGCAAGGGGTGATTGGAAGGAAGAGCAGCAGGACAGCTTAGATAGCCATGTGTACTTAAAGAGCATGTTCTTTGCAAGCTGACTGCTCTGGCAATGCCCTCCAAGGGGAAGAGGCAGGGCACGTGGCCATGCCTGGCCGTGGTCCATGCAGCAGTGGAGAATTTCATTACTCTGGAAGCACTAGCACCTGGCTTGTAACCCATGAGGGCTAAAATGCCCACCTTACACACAGGAGTGTGTTAGCTTCTCTGATTTTTTGATTCTCTCTGATTTTTGGGAGAATTTTCTGGAAAAATTGCCATTATCCTCTGTGCAGGTTGTAGGCAAAGATGGTTGGCTACAGCCTGGTGTGACATGTGGCACAGGCATTGACCTTATTTTTGAAATTTGTAATGACAAGGGAGTAGAAGCATAAAAATTTAAGAGGGCTGGAGAAAGAGAGTAAATTTCAGAGTGGGTGGGATGAGAAAGGCTAGTTCCAGTGAATGGGAGCTGGCAGGGAGGCACCTCTTGAGCTGTTTCCCACTGCTTAATTCTGTTTCCATCACAACTATTGGCATTGCTCCTTGTTAATCAAGTAATCAAACCACATAGTATGCTATGTGTGCTCTGCAGTCATACAGCAGTAGGTGAGAATTTCCACTAGAAGGCTTGCCAAGTCTTGGAACACAAAAGTGATGTGTTTCCCACTCTCCGTTCCTCTTGCTCTTCCCACACTCATCTCCACTCAGTGTGGAGGGAGTGTCTGTGAGAAGAGCTGCCAGCGTTGCTTCTGCGTGGTGGGAGCAGATGGCTTGCCTGGAAACTTTAATTCCCAAAGAACTTTCAGAAAAACAAATGCTTCTGTACTGAAATGCTAAGATAAAAATTGAAACATGCCATGTATTTTGCTGTCTCCCTCAGATACGAGCTAAGTGAAAAGATGCTTTCTGCCTGTAACCTGCTAAGAAACAACATTGATGACCCCAAGGCATTAACCAACAAAGACGTGGTAAGCAATGCAGGTCAAAATTCTCTCTGAGATGCAATAGGAAAACTTCAGGGAGGGGTAACTTCTGGTTTTACAGGACCAGCACCACAGGGGCTAGGCAGAAGAGGATTTCATCTTTCCTGCAAGAGTCACAAAGCTGTTTCTATCAGGACACTTTCATCCAGAGAATATACTTGTGCTTTGTGTACTTCAGTGTTGTTGTCCCAAGGCACATGCATAAAAATAGTAACATGGAAGTGCCGTTTCAACACATCTGTGCATTCTTGTGTTATTCCAACACACCTGTGCATTCCTGTGTTATTCCTGTGTTGTTTTTGGTTTAGCACTGCTGTGGGCAGCTCTCAGGGTTTGCATTAGGAGACTGCAGTGGGTGAGGAGCCTGTTGTTTCCTATGCCAAAACCTCAGAGTCTGTTCTGAAACACTAGGTGATCTGCCTCCTTCTCAGCACTGGGATGCTGTTGGTCTTGTTCACTGTACTGGTGGTTTTTATCAGTGCTACAGAGAGTAAAGAGGATTCATTGTCAATACTTAAGAAATACTCAAGTCTCAAGAAATAAAATTGTATTTGCCTTATTTGAAATGCCTCATATAGGGATTGCCTATGCTACTCTGCAAGGGCATTCTGAAAGCAAAGAAACATTGCTTAATGATATGAAACTGAATTTTGCATTTGTTATACTTGTGCAGTGATATAAAAGGCAACAATTCAGTGCTATTCCCCTCTACTATAGAGCATCTGCAGCTTCTTAGAGACAATAATGTTGTCTGTATGACACAGTAGTATTGTCTGTGTCCAGTTCTGACATCTGTGGTCCAGGGGATGTTTTGAAAGGTTGTTTCATACAGTTGTGACAGACAGGTTTTAATTCTGTGTTTGTCCTTCAGGAGTAGTTTAGGCATTCAAACAACAAATGCTTTAGGCCCGCTTGGAGTTGAAAGTGTCAAAAATGGCATAACCACATGATGATCTCTGCCTTGGAAGTGTAATTTGAATTTACATTTTTCTTCCTTGTGCCTAAAGTGTTTTCCAGCACAAATAGCGCTTTATAGGTGGAGGCTGCAGACTAATCAGCTCTTGTCCTCTGTCTGTCTGCTGATAGAGAAGTCTTGTCCAAACAGGTTAAATGTCATAGCTAAGGATCTGTACAAGTTGTCCCAACCTCTTCCAGCATACTCAGCTCTTGTAGCTGCTGTTTACACCAGAAAGAGCTGTGGACTGCACCTTTTTGAATGTGATGGATTAATTGAATTTTAAAAGTGTGTTGTTTATTTAATAATGTCTGTGATACTGTGACTAAAAATAGTTTCTTAGTGGTATTTTGCACTCAGTACTGCCTATAATAATAATTTAAAAATTCTATTGTGTCAGTTTATGGCCACTTTTGCGTTTCAGCTCTCCATGTTCACAAAATACATACATGACATTATAGTAGCACTGATGTAAAATATTCTGTATATGTATTTATGTAGTACAGATATATATGTAGTACTGGTGTGTGTAGAATATTTTCTCTTTACCAGACACAGGTCACCTCTAGAGCTACTGGTTGTGTTTTCCCTAGAGGCTAGATAAGCTTTCTGAGTGTCTTCTCTGCAAAATTGCCCTTGAATTTACTGGCCACCTTGCAGGTGAGGGTTTATGAGGAAGGTATGGTGGTCCTTCCAGGTCAGAAAAGCATCTCGAAGTCAGAGCTAGAGGTTATTGTGGAAGCCTTCTTGGCTCACAGTGAGATCTGCTCTACCTACCTTGTCGCAACAGACAAGTCACCTGGCCTCAGAGGCTCCTACTCCTCCACTCCCAGTCCATACCAATGGGAAAGTTTATCCTGAATGTGTAGCCTGCGTCTTCTCATTGCAACTAAAATCTCTCATTACTACAGCCAGCCAGCCCTCAGGTGAAGAACAGGTTCTTTATTTTTTTTCTTTTTTCTGTAACAAACGTTACAGGGTTTCTTTTCCCAGCAGTTCTTTCAGCAGAGCATCTCCAGTCCTTCCTGTCTGTCCAGTAGGTCGGACTTCCTTGACTTCTGCTCCTTCTTGCTGCTTATCTTTGAAACTGTTTCAGCCAAATATTTTGTGTCATTCAGTGATCAGACCAGACAAAATAGTCCAGCTGTTGTCTTCCCAGTACTAGGCAGAAAGAAGGGGCTGCATCACATGCCATGCATGCTATAAATCTGTTTATTGAGCCCAAAACAGTATTTACCTTTTACATTACAGTGTGATGTTGTTGTCTTGGGTTCAGTTTGTAATCATCTGTAATGCTCGGCTCTTCTTCTCCAGCCAGTTCTCATATACTTTGTGCATTTGATAATTTGTGCCTCGGAACTGGGCCTAATTGACTTAGCATGCAGTTTAAGTCCAGTGAGAAAGTCTTGAGTTTATCGGTGATTCATAAGCTTAGTTAAGTATTTGATGGAAATCATTACACAAGTCTTTTTTTCTGTTCACCAGTATTTCATAACCATTAATTCTGGGAATATTCTCATCCTAAAATTCTCTGTCCTCAGAGGTGAACCATTCCTGAAAGTCAGGTGAAGTGAGAGGAAGTAAACAACTGGTGTTTTAAAGTGGGCTGTAGTCAGAGGGGAAGCTTCAGTCTGTATGTCTTGTTTGTGAGCTGAATACTTTCTTCCCAGATTGGACTAAAAAAGGCTTGATCTGCATTACTGACTTGTGGGATGGAAAATCCTTTAAATAGATTGTCCATATGTAAATTTTTCTGTCTTGGTTTCGGCAGAGGTTTTGTTTAAATACCATCCAGCATGAGTGGTTTCGTGTCTCAAGTCAGAAGTCAGCTGTCCCTGAAATGGTTGGAGACTACATAACTGCTTTTGAAGAGGTTTCTCCTGCTGTCCTCAGACATATCATCAACATGGCAGATGGAAATGGAAACACAGCTCTGCATTACAGTGTCTCACATTCTAACTTCGAAATTGTGAAGCTTCTTCTGGATGCAAGTAGGTTTGCCTTTTTTTTTTTTTTTTCCCCCTAATTGGTTTTGCAATTCTCAGGGGTGAAATTCTTGATGGACTAGAGGTCAAGTTTGGTCTTCTTCCAGCAGATGTTTTAACTGCTAACAATTATATGGTGGCTCACTTAGGTGGTCTAGAATCTTTGTCTCTAGTACTAGCTTTGGAGGTGATGCTTCTTGAAGAAGTTAAAAAACTGCTTAAGGATATTATATACAGAGTTGAGATAGGTAGACTCCTGGCTCTTGGACTGTAGTCCCAAGTTCAGCAGCACCAGCCTCCAGCAGTTTTCTCTGGAGGCAGCACAGCTGCTGCTCAGCACTCTCTAGGGTGCTGATGGAGGAAGATGCATTGAGGTATACCTGAATACCTGTCTTAAACATGCAAGCTAGTCTGGCTTTATCTAGAGCAGTGCAGAAGCTTTTTCTGGCCATCACATTGACCCGTCTATGCTGCTTTCCTGAGAAACTGGGGCAGTATGGCATTCTGTCTCAGAAGAGCATTTTCCTAGTCCATAAGCAATGTGATGCTGTTTCATGTAGTTGCATTTGTTGCTTCCTTTTCTTGATCCCCTTACAACACATGCAGAGAGAGTAGTGGCAAAGGGGAGACTCTGGAGCATCTGCTCCCCACATGCAGTGTGCCAGAGGCATCCAGCAGAAGGTATCACACTTTGGAACTGGTCCCAGGCTGGATGTTTGATCTGTTTAATCCTGGTTTTGCTCCCTGAGTGAAGTTTGTTTCTCTTAACTAGTTAAAAAACCTGTCACAGCTGGTTGTGAAAGCTTAACTAGGCCAATGACATGTCTGGAGTGTAAGCCAAGCAATATTAATAAATCCAGAAGGGTAGCATCAGATAAACAAGGATATTAATGATGCGAATCTCAGCTTTGATAACCTAGCACATGTGTCACACATGGAGAGACTTCCTCAGCAGGAGAGTGAGCACTTTGAAATCTCTGGTCCTTTTGAAGGCAATCTGTGTTTGGGAAGAATGAGTCACAGCAGGGGAATGCAGGGAATGTCAGGAGCGTGGTGAAACGGGGCAGGCTGGCTCTGCAGCACAGTGTGGTGGGAGGGAGCTGCCCCTCTGCTTCCCTAGGTGTCTCAGCGTAGCAGGAACATGCTCATCTCTTGCTGGAAGTCAGGACTCCTGTAGGTTATGGCTGCTAGTGTACGTCTGTGAGAACACCAGGGATGTTACCTGTAAAATCTGACAAAAATCTGACAATTGTGACTAGTGCCAGGTACTTCTCTCTTCAGGAGAACACTGCTTATGCCAGCACTTGGAAAATGTTTGCAAATAGGCAGATTGCTTCAGGTTTCAACAGACTTCCTCTGGACTGTGTCTGAATGGTCACTATGGTCAGCTTTGCAGTGTGGTTATATCACAGGTAGATTCGTAGTCCAAGAACTCTGTGTCTGTGTTTGGTGAGAAGAATGGGCAAGATGAGAGAATCCTCCATAGCATGAAGCAGAGTCACCAAGAGAACAAATAGGAGAACAGTTTCACTCATTAGCCATATAGAAAAGGAGCTGAACGTGACCTCAGAAAACACACTTTGCTGAAGTAGTCTAGTCAGAGTAGGAGCACACCACTTCTAAGACTTATTCATTACTCATGATGTAATGCATGTAGCAGAGTATTGTGTTCACTGGCTTCAGTGGCTTCATGAAAGTGACGTCTGAAAGTAGTATTGGTCTACTGGTTACAAGGTATCATCACTGATGTCTACTGAACATTAAAAAAATTTGTAATATCTTACATCTGCACTTGCTTTGCTTCTGAAGTGTTCTTTTCACTGGAAAAAAAAAAAAATCCTTTGTCGTTAAGTGTGAAAAATTTCCTAAACCATTTTTGCTTGTTAAGGTATCTGTGGTGCAATTTAACCCCTAGGCTACAGATAATGTTTATGTAAATCTGAGTCCCTGCTTTCCAATACAATGAGCACACTGAAAACTGTGCTGCCCAGTAAACTAATAAGCGCTGCTGAATTTCTGCAGAATTTTAGGAACAGAGACAGACTGGAGGCAAGGTTTGAACTAAAAGGAGAACTCTGTCAGTTGCTGGCACTGGTCAGAAGACTTGCCTGTATTTGCTCCCGGAGCAGTTTTGTTCATGGTCAAATACACTGTAGAACTGGCAGCAGTCTTTAGTTTAAAGGGGCGGGTTTTTGGCAGCTCCAAAACATGTTGAAATACACTTGGAGATTTTTAAAATAACACCAGTTGCAGGAAAATGTTTGTGCTGAAGAGAAATAGCTTTTCCACTGACCATGTTGCTGGACCATTTTTATTCTGCAGTGTGAATGCCCTCAGGAGAAGAGCTTAAGGACTCTCCTGACAGTGTTTCTGACTATCATGTCAAATTTCAGACCACTTGCTTTTACAAAAGGAAGAAAAAAAAGTACAAATAAAGCCCTAAATGGTAACATATAAAATGTCTTTGTGCTGTCTCTTGTGTTGTACACATAGTGCAAAAGAATTATTTTCTTTCTCAGGCTCAAGAACTCCTCTGTTTATTTTTTTCTGCTCCACCTTCCCTTGAATTGCACCCATTATGAAAGCAATTGCTACTTTTTCTTTTTCTAGCCTGCTCTACTGACAGTTTATTCAGTTGATTAGCACAATTACTGCTTTTGGGTTCTTGCTTTCTGAAGAAATTATGTCATCCCTCTGCAGATGTCTGCAATGTAAATCATCAGAACAAGGCTGGTTATACCCCCATCATGCTTGCTGCGCTTGCAGCTGTGGAAGCAGAGAAGGACATGAGGATAGTGGAGGAACTGTTCAGCTGTGGGGACGTGAATGCTAAAGCCAGCCAGGTCAGTCAAACAGTTCATGAGGCAGAGTTCTTACTGCTGTACTCCTCCTGCCTTTTTATTGTTCCTTCCATGCTCCCATCCCTGTTCTATCGGCTCAAATGTTGCTCTCATTTGCTTTCATCATCTGTGGGTTTTTTATGGATGTTTTTGATGGCTGTATACAAAATGGAGCTGTGGAAGAATGGTTGAGCCTCAGGTCTGGACCTCTTCTAAAAATGAAGGTTGATTATTGTGTGAAAGAACTGAATTACTGAATTTTGGTGGCATTTACAAATTCTGCAGCATTTTTCTCCTTTGGAAAAACTACAGATGTCTGAAAATAGATCGGATATCTTCCATTAATTCAATAAATAACTATTGAATGTGAATGTGGGATATCTGATCCATAAAAGGTGTTTAAATAATGGCAATCAAAGCCTTGAGAGTACTGTTCAAAATAACAATTTTTTTTTTCCCCCAGAAGAAACACATTGTCAAAAATATAAGTGTTCATGCTTTGTTGCTGATTGTCTCTGTAGTTATTTGGGTTTTCCTCTTCTCTCCATGCAGGCTGGTCAGACTGCACTGATGCTAGCTGTGAGTCATGGCCGGATAGACATGGTTAAAGCTTTACTGGCCTGTGGTGCAGATGTCAATATCCAGGATGATGAGGGCTCTACAGCTCTGATGTGCGCTAGTGAGCACGGACACGTGGAGATTGTTAAGCTTCTGCTGGCTCAGCCTGGGTGTAACAGCACCCTGGAGGACAATGTGAGTTGCCTTTCAGTGCTTCTGAAATTTGCTTGGGTGAATGTCTGACTCAGAGTGCCAAAGTACCAACCACATGAATCTTCTGCTTAATGGTAGCAAGTGCTGTGATTATTTGGCTAGTATTTTTACTTTTCTAACAGACCTACCTGGTAGCTATTTCTGTGGGTAGCTGTAGGTGTTTAGTGGCCAGAACAGCAAAAAACATTTGTTAGCTCATAGTAAAACATCTTTCCCTCTCACATTCCATCCCCCTTTCAAAGGAGTTCTCCAGTTTTCGGTTAGGACCCTATCTGGTGAGTTAAGGCCTCGCTGTGTTACTTCTCTGTGCCTATGGCAAACATCAGCCCTACAATTCTCTTGGCAGGATGTTCACACTGTTCCTGCACCATGACTTTTGAGACTATAGGTTCAGTCTTAGTCATGAAGCTACACTGTTTTGGCAATAAACAGATACAGGCTGTGACTTCAGTGCCAAGTGAGACACGTGCATATTTCTTGTTTGCAGGGATCATTGCAGCCTACACTGTCAGCAGACAATTTGATCTATAGATTTCTCAAGCTTGAAAACATTGACTTAGCTTGTTTCTTGCCAGTTCTTGTTATATTCTTGTTAACAAGAACTGTGTTCTTGTTAACAAGATTTCTTGAGTACTTTTCCATTCTTCCTATTGCCTTACCCACTGAACACTGAAATGGAGCCTAGGTTTGGGATTTGGGAGGGCAGTGGGTGGTTATTTGTTGAAGCTGTTGCAGAGAGGCAAAGACATAATTTCTCTTCATTCAATCACCTGCTTCAGGAGGCAGCTCAGTTGCTCGTAGTGCTAGAGGTGTGTAACATCTGGCCTGAGGGGAAAACGTAAGAAGACCTCAGTCTAACAAACATTTTTGGGGGCAACCTAGATTATCGGATGCTGTTAGCACTATTAGATATGAAATCAGTAATTTACAGTCATTATGGGGACATGATACTTAACTATTCCTGTGGCCAGTTTGATAGTTTCCCAAGCACAGTTCGACTGCTGCTTATTCATGGAATTGTCTGTGCTGTAAGATTGAGACTTTTAGCATTCTCCATGCTATTCTGAGTGTCACAGTGATGCTTTTCCAGTCTGCATGGCCAGTAGTAAGCTGAGCATCATCCTACTAATGTGTGCCACAGTGATTCAGCACCTCTCTTTAAGAACTTGTGTTGACTGGAGAGTGTTTGCAGTGCATTTGTCGTGCGTTACATCGCATTGTAGTAGACAGCTCTTCTAGTTCCCTGTCTGCTCAGGACAATTACATTTATGTATAATTGCTCCCTTTAGTCTCATAAGAAGATTTTCCATGTGGGCGCTGTCCATTGTGTCCCATGCTGGAAAAAGGGTTTACTGTTTAAAAACTGGTGCCAGCTGTTCCAATACCAGTGCTACGGCAGTGGCTGGAACATGTGCACCATCCTTGTGAGACATTTCAAATACTGGTATTACTGTAGAAACTTCTGTGCACAACAGCCAAAAGCCAGGCAGTGAACCAAGCAACAAGTTCACATCACAGGTTTCCTGACATCTACTTCTTCCTGGGCCAAACATGGTCCAAAGGAAAAACAGCAGATCAGTAAAACACTCTTTCAGCTAAAGTACTTTTTGCTTTTAGAACCCTCAAGAGCTAGGGTTTTTGAAAGCAAAGGTATCTTCTGAGAAACTGAGGTGGCAGTATTTGACTAAGAAAGTCCATTTGCTTGTATTTAGACTTCCATCAAGGAGCATTTGGAATTATGAGTGCAATTTCTCTTAGTGTTGATGGGAGCTATACCACAACAATTATCATTTTAACACAGCAATTATCATTATATTTGACTAGCATTTTTCCCTCCCTTATCATCTCTTCTACTTGTTACTGACACTGTAGTTTCTCTAAGCCCAATCTTCTGGTCTTACACAGCACTACATGTAACGTTATTGTGATAATGGTGTGCTCATTCTTCCACAGCAATAATCGAGACTCCTCGTTGAGAGAAATTATGAGGCTCTGACAATTGAACTGCCTCATAAAACAGCAGTGCAAGGCTTAAAACAAAAGAAATTAAACAAGACTGTAAATTGACCTGTCTGTATGAGCAGTATGGCCTCCACTTAATAACTTCACTTCTCTGTGGGCTGATGGGGCTTTTAAGAGATCTGTTAAAGCATACAAACACTAATTCTCTTGTTTCTTCCTTTCTTCTCTCAGGATGGCAGCACAGCACTTTCAATAGCCCTGGAAGCTGGTCATAAGGACATAGCAGTTCTCCTTTACGCCCATGTCAACTTTTCCAAAACCCAGTCACCGGTTAGTACACAGCCTCCTGTAGTTTGTTTTAACTCACTGCTGCTGAACAATATAGTGAAATGTAAACAAGAAATTTACTCCCTGATAGCTGTACAGCAGTACAGTACATGAAATTTCGAGTTTATTCACAAAATAATTTCTATGCTGTTGAGTGGAATGTACCTTTTAAAATACATGTTGACTGCAGAAGGTTGAAGCCTGGCTGAGGGATAGTTCCTGCTTCTCCTCCCAATTACCAAGGGGTACAGATAGCTCACTAGCAAGGTTCACTGATTCTGGCTAGTGAACTATCTGAACAGCACTGCAGAGGTGCTGTTGTATCATTTTAATTATAATTATTGACTTGGAAACTGAAACATAGCTGTTCTAGGTGTTCTGGCAGCTATCCACCTCTTCTCTAGCCCTGACTCACTCTCCTGATAAACTGCTGCTAAACATTTCACTGTCCAAGTAATATGCACTCTCAGTTAGTAGCTGGCACTTTTTTTTGTAAAAAAAAAAAAAAAAAGAAATTATCTGTACAATTAAAGGTAAGGAACTGAACAGAGTAACTTTGAGTGTTGTGTTTTCTATCAGCTGGCTGGAATGATTTCTCTTTGATTAACTGTTCTTTCTTCTTTTTTAGGGCACACCTAGGCTTAGCAGAAGGACATCTCCTGGTCCCACCCACAGAGCCACGTTTGAGTAGTAGTGTATAAATATCTGTAAAAAATCTCTACGCCATCTTTAAGCTGCTAAATGTTACTGTTTTACTGAGACAGATACTGAATGTAATTGTCTTGTGCCTGAACTCACCAGCAAAGTGAAAGCAGAGATCTAGTGCTAAAGATAGAAAACTGTAAACTTGAAGCAAGCGTAAAGTAGTGCTCAGTGGAGAACCTTAGCCAGAACTGTTCTTTTGCTCACATACTCATCTTTCTGTACTCTGGCATAAATCCTGTTTTTCTTTGTTGTAGATTATCCTTTTGTATGTTATGTGCAGACTAAGACTTCTAAAGCTATACATGCAGGGGTGTCCCAGTGGCTTATTTTTAGTCATTCTGAAACGTATTTACTGTGCCTAGACTTCATCACAGTAAACTCTTCATAAATTTCATTCCAACATGATTTTCATGTGTTTAATTACTTTGAAATTCAGGAGTTGCTGTTGCTTATGTAGTCAGCTCCGTGGATCTTGAGCTGGTGGGTGAGTGGGTAGGTATTGGGGATAGAGCCTCTTGTCAGGTCTGAAGTTCACTAAATAAGTTGTTGCTAATTGGGGATAATGTATAACTTTTTATATAAAAGATACTAGTATCTATAAAATTAACTCACACAGTATTTTCAACATTTTATATTCCTTAATAATTAAAACCTACATGAAGAATTACATGTCCTGTTACCATATTTTTATTAACTGTGTCAGTCTATAAGCTCCATACATGTTTATTGGAGAATAAAATTAGAGGTACCAGCTGTATATTCCCCTTGAGTGGAATTGAGTGTAGTTCTTGGTGCGTATTTATGGAATGCTATTACCTTGTCACATTCACTTTAGTCAAGTGTATTGAAATGTTTGAAGTGCCTTAGACTCTTGCCGTATTTTCAGAATAAAATTTCATTATGCTGTTTCACTCCTCTCGTGTTTTACTTGTGATTTGTCATCATCCAGAAATGCTGCACATTACAGCTGCAGCAGGAAAACAAGCTAAATTGGTAAATCAAGGCAGGGAGGACTGGACAGTGCCCACGTGACGTTTTTCCTGCTGACTGAAAGAACTTTGCCCAAGATGATCTGCCTTTGCTGGTCTTACACATGTTGCGAAGGCTGTACCCTTTGCTGTTTGGTTAAAAAGTGACCTCTCTCAGCCATGTGAAGCATCTTGGGGAGGTGTTGAAGGACTGTGTTCAAGCCGTTTACTTGAACTGAAAAGTAGTTATCAACTGAATTAAAAGCCTTTGAGCTTTATCTTACAAACAATCCTGGCAGCTTGGTGAAGAGGATGCTTTTTAGATGGCATTGAAGCACATCTTAAGTTAGTGTCTACGTATCCTTGTCAGTTTTGACCTACCTGATGAAACAGAAACACACCTCAGTGCCTTCCTTCAAGGGATCTGAACAGGTCCGTTACTCTCTGCCCTTTGTCCTTCTCTCCCTAAGTCCTTATCAAACAGCTTTTCCTACACAGTCCCTTTGAAATAGGGACCCACTGAAGCCATTTTCACTTTGCCTACGTTGACTGGGTGACTTGGCCTGCCAAGAAGTTTCCGTGAGCTCTGTCAGACCTGGTTTGGCCCAGCACTGCAGGTATGGTGTGATGAGCAGTGCCAGGCTAGTACCCCAGTGCTTGCGAGTGTCTCTTGGGCAAAGGGCAGGTGAAGTATCTCTGTTGGCGGGGGGGGACATAGCACAGTGGTCCCAAACAAGCCCCCCCCACCCCCTGAGGTCAGTCAGTTTTTATTCTTGCACTTCTCTGGCCAGCTTCTCTTCTCACTCTTCACTTAGCATCTTATAATGTGTGGATGCTCTCTCACCTGGATCCTACATGCTAGGTATACAGGTACATCACCCAACAAGCCAAATTACTGTGAAAATAAGGTCTTCTCTCTGACACAAGACTGACAGCAAAGAGAGCAGCAGCTGAAAAAAA
>VWZT01003587.1:231232-242397 GCA_013397055.1 Pachycephala philippinensis | reverse complement strand
TCATATGTAGTAGACAACAGCAGTGCAGGCTTCCCAATGCATTCCTCATTCACTTAGGATCTGGGTGGTTTTATCGTTAAACAGAATTAGCGCACATTGGATCTCCCTGGCTTGGGCATGGCAAGAGTTGCTTTTGAGTCTTTTTCAGATCTGTTGGTCTGCCATCTCCTGCCCCAGTTTGAACAACTGTCTGGAAAGCAAAGGCAAGATAATCTGTTCTTGTCTTCATGAGTTTAAAATACACACAGTGCTAGAGATAAACAAATCAAGCTGATGAAGTGGAGAAAATGGATGACTGCTTTAATCTTTCTCCAGAACTTAATCTAATTTTACAGAAAATCCAGTTCACTTACTTATACATGCTTGCCTGTATCTCATGGATTAAATTCTTGTCTAGCGGAGAGACATACTGCCAGGATAGAAGTTGGAGCATGAAGAGGTTTCTAATTTCAGTTTTACCAAGAATGTAATTTTTATTTAGCACTGGGTTGACCAAAACTAGACTACTTGTGCTTTTTTAAGGGTGTTAGTGATCATACATTTAATTCTGGCTTTTATCTCATGGCAGTAGTTTTAGGTAGTCTAGAGGAGCAGGGAGTTGGACTTCATGTGTCCATTCCAACTAGAGATATGTTATGAGTCTGTGAGGCTATGATGGCAGTTTTAAAGCATGCAGATTATGCTCCAAAGTCTAACTGATAAAGAGTATACTGAGGTGTCTGATAAAGTCCTCTTCAGTAGTGCCTCTGTATTGCTGTAGGAAATAGGTTAATTAGTAACATGTCTAATGGATCTTTACCCCAAAAATAGTTTTTAAACTATGATCTCTGTTGCTGTGCTGTTACCTTGCTACTGAGCTTCATTTGCACATGCTATTTGTACAAACTGTAGCCTAACCCCCTCTTTGTACATAATGCAGCTAAAAAAAGAATGTAAAATGCCCATGAATATAGCTTTCCAGAGCAGAGGGCCATGACTGTTATTTTCCACGCTGGAACAGGTTTCTGTTTCTCCCTGCACAAATCAGTGGGAGTCTTGGGCATGATGGGATTCCTGGATGTGCAGCTATCATAGAAGGGTTTAAAACAACTAGTCCGGTAGTCTGGGTGACTAATGACACAGGGAGAGTCACCAAATGTACTTTAATACCTGCAAAAAAAGCATAAGGAGAGTAATATGGAATAAACATTCCTTTCTTTTTTCTTTTGTTTTCTTCCCCCACCCCTGAATAGAACTGCTATATCAGAAATGAAAACATTTTCTAAGTGACAGAAATCTGTGGAGGAATCTGACCACCCTGACACCATACAAGTGTCAGATTATGCAACTTGGAGTGCCTGGATTTATTTAGGTGTCATTTTCCTGGTAAGAAGAAGAAACTAACTGCCTAGAGCTTCAGAAAATGTTAGATGAAGCTGTGAACTCTGCATTTCTGTGCAATGTTCAGTTTCACCCTCTCATTCTCCTGGGCTAAAATGCCTTGTTAAAGAAAAGTGACCCCAATTTTAGCTGTATGATGAAGTAGGCTATTGTGGTATGCCATATCAGGAAGATTGCCAAAAGGAACCAAAATTTTGGATGTGTTAATGAATATAGATGAAAAGTACAAAATTAACTTGACTATTTACTAAAGTCAGTGAATGTCATTTCTGGCTTAAAATCCTATTTGGGTAGACTTAATAATTAAGCACTTAAAAAATAAAGAAGAAAAAGGAAATAAAGAATAATTACTTCCCTTAGAATTTTGTTCTCTTAAATGGTTCTTCCAGCTCCAAGAGGTGATACCTGAAGCACTTCATACTGTGGAAGTTGGGCCCTTCCCCAGGAAATAGTTAGGAGGTTCCCAAAAGTGTTTGTATCCACTGATGCCCTCTGTAAGCCAAGTTTAATTCCAGCCAGTACTGCTGGATGGCATTTATCACCGGTGCTGGGATTAAGGGGTTTACCATGCATAACAGCTCTGACCTGAGCTCCCCCTACACACTCTCGCTGGCATTTGTTTTTCAGGTCAGATGATGATTGACTCTCAGTATATCCAAGCATGATGTTTGTCATCACCTTTGAACTCTGACTGTCAGTGAATATATAAGAGATCTGGCACTTGATTTCATGATTGTAAAATACATCACTGTCTCTTTCCAGACACATTGTCATACATTAAGTGAGTCTACAACTTAAAAGGTGAGAGTTACTGGTACGGAGTTTTACATTATGGAAATTAGCCAACACAACATTCATCTAAAAGCAACAACGGAAGAAAGCATTTTTTGCAAGACATACTTTCAGAGGTTTTATCTTCTTGATACGGCTGGAAGAACTCAAGTTATTCTAGAAATAGCTTTTTAGTCCATTTCTTCTGGTGTCTCATACTTTTGGCTGAGAAGTCTGGCTGTTACAAGTCCAGTTCAACCATGGTGTGAATTAATGCAAACCTTGGCGTCAATCCCTGACACACAGGACTAGCTGTTTCCTGGAAGGGAAGCAGCCCAAACATTACAGGCATCTTCCTGCCTTTGAAAGGCACCAGCAAAGCTGGCCAAAACAGCATTCATGCTCTTACTGCAGCTGCAGACAGCTCTCCTCAGTGGACTCTGTGGCTACATGCAGGTCTGTAAACTTCATCCCTTCCTGCTCTTCTGCCAGCACCCAGGTGTGTTAACTACAATCATTTCCTCACTAAAAAGAGATGCTTTCATTTGTTCAATTCATATGGTGATGCTTGGGCCTGTGTCTGAAGGCCTGATGTGGGACAAGGGACATAAGTAAGGGGCCAAGGAGCAATGTTGGAAGACATGCAAGGACGATTTTGCATTAAATGCTTTTAGAAATGGCCACAGTGAGATTAGAGGAAAGGTGTACCCATGTTCAGGTTTGTTTCGTATTTCAGTTTGGAATTGCAGAAGTATTAGCTTTACTACTCACAACTTAATGCAATGCCTGGGGAAGTCAATTTAAAAATTCCTGCCTGTTTTACTTCACTTTGGCTGTTGTGTCTTTGTGCACACATACACTGAACAGAAGTGTCTGGTTAAAGCTGAGCCACCTGATTGCTGTTTTTTCCATCAGCTGCTGCAATTTTTATTTAGTTCGTGTAACATCATCCAATGTATCAGTACCTTGAGCACCACTGGACACTAAAGTGCTGTTTAAGGAGCTGCAGAATTGCATGCTACCTGCACAAATATTTAGGAACCTATCTGTAAGAAACTAATCAGTAAACACAAGACTTTGTTGGTGGTGGTTTTTTTTTTTTTTCAAAGAGGATTGTAACAACTTCTTGAAGTTGTTTGTAAAACAGCACATTTGTTTTCCTGACAGGTTGTTAGGCAACGAAAACAAAGCTCATAAGTAAGTCATGCTCAAAGTAGCATTGTCTTACAGCTGTATACATCTGTGGTGGGTAGATCCTGGCTGGATGCCAGCTGCCCACCAAAACAGCCCAGTCACTCCCCTTCTCAGATGGTATGGGGAGAGAGAAAAGTCTGGTGGGTTGAGATAAGGACAGGGAGAGATCACTCACCAATTATTGTCACAAGCAAAACAGACTCAGAGAGATTAGTTTAATTTACTGCCAATCAAATCAGAATAGGATAACAAGAAAATAAATCCCAAATCTTAAAACACCTTCCCTCTCCCCTCCCTTGCTTTACTACTTGAATGCTCTGCCTCCTCCCCACCAGTGGCACAGGATGACTGGAATGAGGGTTGTAGTTAGTCCCTTACAAGTTGCTTCTGCTGCTCCTCCCTCCTCTTACCTTGCTCCAGCATGGGATCCGTCCCATGGGAGACAGTCCTCCACAAATTCTTCACCTTGAATCCTTCCAATAGGCTGCAGTTCTTCACTCCAGCGTGGGTCCCCCACAGGGCCACGAGTTCTGCCAACAAACCTGCTCCAGCAGGCAGGAGCAGTCTCCTCTCTCTATGAGGATGGTTGTGGGGAAGCGTCTGGCATCTTCTCACAGAAGCCACCCTTGTGGCAGCCGTGCTACAAAAACCTGGCTATATAAACCCAGTACAACAAACCTTTGTCAATGTATCAGATGGTTCCTTACTATAGGTGATTAATGACTTCTCAAAACTTTTGTTGTAAGGGTTCTATTTCCTTAACTATTTTCAGTTTTTCCTGTTGAAAGAAAAAGCATGCTTCCACACACCAAAATCCCCACCCTACACATCATTCTTGAAGAGATCTCAGGAATGAGAGGGTTATTAAGGAAAATAGGAGTCTTTAGATAGTTGGTACCTGCTGTCAGCACTTCTCCTGGGGCCTTAAAGAAAGTGGGGGCATGGCAGGCAAGCTTGATAGACCTTTTTTTCTCTCCCTATCATTTTATCCACTGGTGCCTTATTGCTTTGCCCTGTGCCACTTGGTGAGTGGTAGCCATTCCTCTTGAGAACCACATCTGTGCATGTTTGGTTAGCCAACACCAGAAAAAATAAACTGCCTTTTAAAACATTTCTTGCAATACAAAACTGCCCTTCAAGGACTTCTACACAGAGACCCAAAAAATAAGGGCCTCATTATACTTAAGCATATTATATTAAATACACTCAGCCATGAATGACAAACCTCCATCTCCATGTACTCCAAACACCATTGCACCCATTTGCAGGATTATTATTTAGATAATATAAGTGATAACATGTTTTTCAAAGCTCTGTGTGTGCTTTGGAATCTCCAAGTGCTGATCTGAATGTAAGTAGCAAAGAGGTATTTCTAATAGATGTACTGGTAATTTTTTTCAGCTTTTCAGGTAATGGTTTTAGCACTGCTGCAGAAACAGCCCTTGCTGCATTCTCTAGAGCTTTGGCTAGCTGCAGAGCAGGAAGGGTAGCTCATGCTCCCCCAGTAATGCTGTCCTTCCTCACGGAGCCACATTAACTTCACTGAGATGAAGATATGATATTTCATTTGCCCGTCATGGCGGAACTGGCAGATTAGGAAAGATTCTTCTCTACTTCCTGGCTATGGTGTCACACCTTTCTTTGAGGCATGAAAAACCACCTGCTGTGTCTGGCAATCATGCTGCAGCACCCCTGCATTGCTCTTGGGCATTTTCTGGGGCTGGAAAGGCAACTTTTCTCCAGTCCCAAGGGTGAGTGAGATTTGGAGTCAGACAGTTACAATCCCCTGGTACTGAGGAGGTGTGAGCAGGCAGGGGCTGGCCCTAGAAATGGCTTGCCCCCACTCCACTGCCATGCACTCATTCTTGCAAACTTATTATGAGAATTTTCCAGTCCAACCAGATACATCTTCAGGGGCCCTTTATTGTGGTGGCTTAATCTGCATCACCAGCCTAGCAGGAGGAGCAAGAAGCATGTTAATGCCTTCTGCAGTGGAAGCTGATTTGGGAGAATTGTGAGCAGAACAGCTGTACAAAGAGATTGGCAGAGATCAGAAACACAGTATGACAAAATGAGATTTGTTTTAGCAAAACCAGACTGAAGCAACTGAGGAAAAATATTATGTATTTGTGGGCACGATAGAAAGTTGGAAATCTGTAATGCTGAAAGAGAACTTGCCAGAGTTGCTTAAACAAGAATTGGCAGGGATGAGAACAAAAAATGGTCTGTGCATTTTTTGTCCATTTCAGATGGAGTGGAGGCACCTGACACTGGAAGATGTAATGCAACTTGACACCATTTACAGTCAGTGTCCCCAGCAGACAGGCCCAAAGTCTGCCACCCTCAACAGAGCAAACAACAGCTGCTATAAAGTTGGAAGCTGAAAATAAGGAATAAGTTTTAAAGCGTAGTTTTGTTTTGATAAGAGACAAATCCTATAAATAAGGAATTTAGAACATTCACATTTTGTGAGTGCTGAAATAATAAGCCATGTGGATGGTTTGCAAAGAGACAGGCAAAGAGATACAGAAAGTTCTCCAGGTTAGTTCTACAAAAACAGGTTTTAGTTCTCGGGAAATTTGATTGAGTTTTTAAATTAATATTGAGTTTGTTTCCATCTTTGTCTCACATGGTAACTTCCTATTCTGGCCTTCACACAACTCATATTTGGTCAGAATATGGTCAAGAATTGAAAGCAAAGAAGACACATATTCATATGAAAATAGGTATGTGTGTAAGTTTCTGAAAACATGCTACAGATATGACTGTAAATGCCTCATTTAAGCTGGGTGAACAAAATCATCCAGTGCCTTCCCACTGTGCCCTGTAGATCTGATGGAAAGCCCAGCTGCAACCTAGCAGATGCTGGCTGTTCTCCTGCCCTCGTCTGCCTCAGCCTCCCCCACGACTTCTCTGTGGAGTGGGGAGACCTCTGCAGACAGGATAAATCCAGCACTGCTGCAGGCGTGCAGAGACAGCCAGATCCTCCGACAGAGAAGTTAGTTACAGGGGTTTGTTGGGGTTTGGGTTTTTATTTATGTGTTTCTTTTTGCGTTTGGGTTGGGGTTTTTTGATTGGTTGAGTTGGGGTTTTGTTTGTTTGTTTCAGTATTCTGGTATTATTTTATACATTCTTCCTCTTTGAATAACCCCCTTCCAACTGCTGACATAACAGGGCTGTGTGTATGAGCTGACATATGCCAATCTTGGTCTCAACTATTTTCTCTAATTTAATGTTGAATTAGTAGTCCACTGCTTTCTACCCAAATTTTGTGCAAAGAGACCAAGCAGTATTCTCCTAAGATCTAGTGTCAGGAGATGGAAAAATGCTGTGCCCTGTAGCTCAGAATTGCCTTTGGAAGAAGGGACGAGCATTGTAAAACAACTGCTAACAGAAATGTAAGAGGCAGAGAAAGGAACCTTGCCATGTAACCCTGTGCTAAACCACAGGACTTCTACAGCTCTTCTACCAAGTCAACATGGAAGAAGTTCAGGAGCCTGACTTTACCTTCTGAGAAATCTCTGGGGGTGGAATTCTTTCACTTGTAAGGAACTACTCTACCCAAGAGGTATTGGATGGCTACTCAGGCTCTGAGATCTACCTCTGCTCTAGAAATTAAAGTATTCTTCAAATTACAGGATGCTTTTTTTGAGGATGCTAGCAAAATCACCTGCCATGGAATCTGGTGCAGGAGACACATTTCACACAAGCAGGTCATCCACTGCCCCCGCCCCTCACCAGAGGACAGATCAAAAGGGGCACTTGCCCTAACTTACAGCAGCAAAGATGATGGCTGAAACTCTTTTCCAACTGCAGAAAGGTTTGTATATTATTCTCCTCAAGCCTGCAAGAAAAAAGGTTCTTCAAAGTAAGGAAAAAACCTGAAAAAAATCATCTACTATGGACCTGAACAAGGGTTCCAATGGTCTGCTGCTGGCATGCATTGTTACTGAGAAACATGAAAACAAGCTGAGCTGGACATGCTTGTCCAACACATAAATACGTGAGCTGAGGAACTAGCTATTCCAAACAATTCATCCTGAAACGCAATACAGACTGCCTGAAAGAACCTGAAGTAGGTGATTGCCTTCCACAGACAGCAGACCTGATCCTCTTCTGTGGCTGAGCAGAGCTGAGTGTGTTGATCTTAAAGCTGAACAAAAAGCACAAACAACAGCACAAGGATGCCTAGATTGTCATCCTGAGCTGCCATGTCTCTTCTTGAGATCCTGGTGGGGGCAAAGGTAGAGAGGAGACTGCACATGGAAACTTAGCCTTGACTTTAAATGAAGCCTTGGGCAAAGCATGAGCCCAGAATTGTGGGGAAAATGTGCAGCTTTTCTATCCTTACCTCCAACATTTCTCTCTAGCATTGCTGATGGTGGGTAAACTAATGAGTCTCTCATCATAATGAGGTTGTGTTTTCTACTACTTCAATAACATCCAAACAGAACTAAGTGTGCAGAAGTCACTCCTTCTGTCCCCTGCTAGGAAACGGGTTGTATTAACTGGCATTTTGAGGCCACTCCTGAATTCCAATATTCCATTGTCTCCCTTCACCACCACCACCATCACTGGTCCACTTCTGAAGTAGGATTAACAGTGCAATCTCATATGACTTGGTTTGGGACATCAGTTATTTTGATCATCTTAGGTAGTTAGTTGGTGCCCACTAGAAGTTAACATTGATAGTAACAATTATTTTAGATACCTTTTGAATAGGAATAAAAGATAAGTACAAGATATTCTTTGTTAATAACACTGCCACCCTTGATAACAGCTCCTACTTTAACAATATCACGATTGTAACCAAGTGAGTATTCTTTTCGGAAAAAAAAAAAAAAAGAAAAAAAACCCATGTACATGTGTGTCTGTTTGTGTCATTTTCACTTTATTCCTCAAACTTGTTTTGAAAAAAAGACAGGAGGGATGTCACTGCAGCACATAAGAATAAATAGCTACTCAAAGTTGGTTAAGGCACATATTCTTCACCCAGAGGACCAAAACATCAGCAAGCAGATGGGCCATAAAGCAAAGTAAGTATCCAGGCAGGTATTTAAGGTATGTATCATTCAGACAGTAGAACACAGTGAGTCATGCAGAGAGGAATTATGGGCTATTATGTTTATAATAGAGACTCAGGCAATACTAGAGGTGTACCCTACTTACCTTAGGTGCCTAATGAACAATCTTCTTAGATGTCATTGCAAATTCACAGAAGCTGCCTTCCAGTGAAAAGGCAATCCCCATGCCGTGGTTTCTTGAAACCAAGTAAGAGAAAACAATGACCTGAACAACCATGCAGAGAAGATACTCTTTGTTCTCAACCTCATCATGTGCTGTTACAATTTCAAACTGTGAGGATATTTTAAGAGATTTTACTCAGACAATATGAATATTTTCATGCACTTAGCTGGGATGGCTGAGCTGGGCTCAGAACGCCTTTATTCTGGCATCTGCAAATGGCCCTATTTGCATACGAATGACAGCAAATTAAGGTGTCTAATTAGTTTTTATACAATGTTTCCATCACCTTTCAAGGTATCTCAGTGTCTCGACAAAGCCAGCCTAATTAAAATTAATAGGTTGGCACTTGTAACAGTGTGCCATCATCATTTGTAACAATGTGCCATTTCATTTTCCTTACCAATAGTATCAGAGGAACTCAATTACTGTTAATTACCAAATGTGCATATATGATAGGCAGCGATCATCAACCCCAACACTGCTGACAACACACAAGTGATAGAAGAAAACTGTTGCCTAAGGAAGCCAGCTAAGTGCTCTGATTATCTTGATAGCACTAAGTAAAGCTTTACTTGATAGGCATAGGTTTCCTGGGACCCAGATCCCCCAGGTCCCTTCTACGGACTGGATTCCTAGCACGGAGGTGGGATGACAACACAAACCCTTGAAGATGGAAAGACCCAATACACTGTCCGTAGCATTTGGAGACCACCTCTGAACTGCCCAATTGCTCTAGGGGCTCTGGGGCATGAAGGCTGGAATGGGAGAGGCTGCAGGGGAAGAGAGGCCGGCTGCCAGCAAAGAAGAAAGCCTCTTTCCCATGCTAGGAGATGCGAAAGGTCAGCAGCTCACATCAAGTCATTTCCCAGCATGGCTGATTAAGTCACAGTCATTTGACTTTGATTAAAATATTTGGAAGAGCTCAGCTGTTTCCGGAGGCAATTCTGACACCCCTGCCCCACGAAGTGGATCTGAAAGGCTTCCCACAGGAAACAGGAAGAAATGGGGGAAGAGCAGCACAACATTTTGCTCTCAAGCATGTGTGCTACACTCACTGATTTCAACGGGAAGTCTCACAGAATACTCCCCTGAGAGCAGTAAATTACGTGAAAAATACATTTTTTTAGGCTTAAGGAAAAAAGATGAAAATAAATCAGAAGGAGATATTGTAACAATAACTTTGCTTCTGTTGAGCATCAGAATTAGGAGCAACAAATAATAATACACAAATAAAAAAACTAGATGGATAGTAAATTGACATAGCAAAACCTACTCCTTCCGTTACATCAGCTGTAACCATCCTTCAGAATCACAGTTTCAGCAGTTTTAAGTTTCTGAAGATCAAGAATGCAAAATAATAAAAACTTGCACCATTTAGAGAATGCATAGGTAATAAAGCAAGTGCTTTATAATTTGAAATGATCTATTTCTTCCTTTAAATATCAATTGGTTTGCTCAGTGAAGTAGAAATTTAACTGTATCCATTAAAACACTAAAGACCATAAATAAAAAATTAGCAATTAATTGTGTGGCCTGTTTTTAAGATGCTGGAGCTTAGTTTTTCATATTCTGGCAGCCTATCAAACTCAGCTCCATTACAGATGTCTTAGAGCTGAATTGATGATGATATTCAAAACTAAGGGCATTCTCTTCAGTAGTCCTACCCTGATGAAGGAGCTCAAATGTATAGATGGCTTATGCGACTCTATCATTCTTACTGTGTGAATTAGGAATGTTAGAAATGTCAGCTTAATGAGTCATGCAAGAATCTTCAATGTTCTAAGTCACTGGATCCAATTAATTTTCAAGTGTGCCTAAAATGAACAATGAATACTGAGAAGAAGCAGTCCAGTGGTTTTCTCTATACTTGCTTTTTAACTTCTATTTCATACGTTAGACCTAATAATGCTTTCAAATAGCTATCCAAGTCAATTATTAACAATGACTGAAATTTCCAAGTGGATGAGAGGGTGTTTTCTTCAGCCTTTACGTCTGCAATGAAATTATTCCAATTTGCATGAATAAATGAGGAAACGAAGAATGTAGGTGTTAGCGTATGTGGTGTTTTGAAGAGACTGAGTTGATGGACAGGGTTTTGGACCAATCGCTTCTTGCTATCTTGCATATAAAATGCACTGGTGCGGGGAAGTCAGTCCTCTTCTGGTTTCCGGTCCCTCACCCGGAGGGGTGGTGGGGGCCAGGCCGAGCCCCTGCCCTCTCCCCTTCCCTCTTCGGGGCCGAGGCACGGCACCCCCGGGGTGCTGCAGGAGTGTCCCTCGGAGCCTGTGAGCAGCTGAGAAACAACTATAGCTGCTGCAGAGCCCAGACCATCTGAGGCTGACGGGCTCCCCTCCCCCACTCCACGTGGCGTGGCACAGACCTGGCAGGAGCCGGGACAGTTTTCTACCACCAATGGAGCTGACATCGAACAGCTCGCAGCATAAAGGAGAAGAGGCTTTTCTTTCCACCGCAAAGCCCGAAAAGAAATCAGCCCTTTGACACGGAGGCTGCAAGGTCAGAGAGAAAGAGAATCACGTGTTGACGGAGCCAAGATGGAGACTGAAAAAGAGGGC
>VWZT01003587.1:199211-216140 GCA_013397055.1 Pachycephala philippinensis | reverse complement strand
AAATTAGACACTAGACACTTTTTTCCCTAACTAGAAGTGCAATTAGCAATGGAGTGACCTGCATAAGGACAAGGGGGTAAGTGAAGCATAATCAGGAGAGGTGTTTAAGGGTGTATTAGATTATGATCTCAAGTGATTAATATGGGGGTAAACTCTGATCAATGTGCAGGTTAAAGTAGATGACGGAAATCTCCTGCAGGTTTGTCATCTCCTGTATGATTCATTGCCTCTAGCCAATGTTTGACTGTGTTAAATAAATCATAATGTTACAGGGTTCTGCATCCCTGATCAGATGTTTCCAGTTAATTCTCCAGTTCTCTTGCAAAGCTTGCACTTTCCCTTCCCAAGCAATTTTCATTACTGCAGCTTTGCATGCGTGCATGTGTGTAGGTGCTTGTGTTTTAGCTGAGCTAATGTTTGAAGTGCTGTACATACTCATTCAGTGAGGCACAGACTCTTGTCAAAACAGTGGTATTTCCATCATATTGGTGAAACAAGGTAGAACTAGCGTCAGTTCTCTAAGTCGTTGAATTAGGAAGTTTTATTTTTCCTGTCAGGCTTTCAGTCCTGTGTGATGCTTCACTGGAAGTGTAAAAACAAATAGAATTGTAAACAGAGTTTGAAACACCTCAGAGAAGATCACTTTTCTTTTTCTGTGCACGTGGTACTCCAAACCTTGTCTAGGGCTGTCTTCACCAGAGGCAGGGGCTGGGGAGAGCTTTCTGCAGAGTGCCAGGGGAGCAAGGGTGCCAGGGACGAGTCGTGACCTACCCAGACTCCCTTACTTTGAGAGAGAAAGGCTGCTCAGCCCTGAGATGGAGGTAAAACACTTCTATCCTTCTTTCACATTTCAAAAGAGAATCTTTTCCCCAAAAGGATTTGGAGTAGACTTTTGTTTTAGGTTTTTGTTTTTTTTTTTTCAAAAATACTTCACCATAGGGCTTTATGTGTTTTCAGCATCTTGCTGTCCAGCTTTTCTAACAGCTCATGAGGTTTCCAGACACAGATCTATGGTTAGAGCAAGACAGCTGCCGAGTGGTGTTTGCTGTGTGCTGGCCAGGCGTTGCCGTGTACACTGTCCTAGCACCAGATCCTCTTCCACCTAAGGTAACAGGGCTGGTCAGCACATCCTGTTGTTCTTTGTGCCTTGGAATCTCTTCCTCTGTCACACTGGCATTTGCATATGTACATTCAGATTTAGAGAGTTATCTGTGCCAGCTTGTGCTTTCCATTTTTTGTTATGAACACCAAGATAAGGAATAGAGCAGGAGCAGAAAATGTACTAGGAATTTCTAAGAATTTACTATCCGTGGGCACATTATTACACTATCTTGAGCTAATCTCTTGTTCCTTTCTGTGTCCTTGAAACAGTTATTATAACTTCTCTGAATGTGTGGGGTCTTTGTTTTAAAGAAATTATATAAGTGAGGAGTGAAGGAGTACTGCACACTTTCCTAACTGAGCACTGATTTGATTTCTTGCTTCTCCTTTTGTTTCACATGCTTTCTTGTACCTTGAAGACTGCTTTCATTTGCTTAATTTATCAACTAACTTCCTATTTCAGCCTGTTCACCCATTTTCCATTTACAATAGATTTGTCACTTAATAACATGGGAGCTAAAATGCAGTTTTGAAGGTTTCTTTTGTGGGAATGCTTTTTCATATACTTCTTCTAATTCCTCTGTTGTATTGAACTTTATTAAACTTTCTTCTGAGTTTGAGTACCTGCTAGTCTTAATCAGGGTTGTGAACAGCTCCTTTACTTAAGTAACAAACATTGTTCATGCATATCTGTCCTGCATTTTCTTGATGAGCTTGCAGAGAGTCAGTTGAATACTGAGCTTGACTTCCTTTGCAGTGAGATTGGATGTCTTATTTGTTTTGTTTTTTTTTTTTTTTGTTCTAATTCCTGTCTCCAGTCTTTATTCCTGCTATTTTATTGCTTACAGAATAAGCCACTATTTGGTGATTTGGATGTCTGTAGTAATGGGCACAACTGAATCTCAGCAGATGCTAAGCTGCTGTAGTTCCAGTCACTGTGCATTTCTGTCGGTTATGCATGAACAACATTCATCGGTGATCCATTTGCATTTGCATTGAAGCAGATTTCGTGGGTGCAAATGTTGTTGCATCCATGCAGTACTGGCAATAATGTACATCTGTGTGATTCTTGCTCACTTGCTCAGGCCTGCTGGGTGTCTGCAGTGGTTTTTCACTGCTCCTGATATTAGTGTTTGCATCACATATTAGGTACAGTTAAAAAGCTCTCCTGTTATTTCTAGTTAGTCTGTTGTAGAATCTTTTGGGTTTCTGTCATCATAACAGCTTATACCAAAGCATGGGCTCCAACTAATTCCAACCATCGTCCTACTCCCTTTATTATTTTTAGTGTTAGCCATAGTGATTTTATCCTGTTCATATTTCCTCCAAGGTCTCCTATCTCAGACACTTGTAAAGCTTTCCCTCCCTTCTCATGTTTTCTTTGATCTCGTGTTAATGACTTAAATCTCTTTAGATTTAATCCACACCGAGTTTCTTTCTCCTCCTCTGAATTTGCTTCTTTGCCCCTGCAGGTGTCTGGGCTGTTTTCCATCACTGTCCAGAAATCTGGTTTTCTTTCCTAATTTCCTATAATTTTTTATTTCTTCCTCTGTTTTTTAAAAGTTGTGTTGATTCTTATTTTTGTCTCCATTACTCACTTCAGTAGCATGTTGGATGTATGAACACAAAGAGTTAAATATTTGTAAATTTCCTTCTCAAATCGGCTGTCTCAAGGTGAATAATAACATGTATACATAGATATGCACACACAGTAGTCATACTCCCAGCTTTTATACTGAGGATTGAAAGTGGTCCTTGTTTCTCATGCTTTTAATTTTCTAAAGCACTGATTTTATTGGTCCTGATCCTGTTAGCTGTCACACATGCTAATAACTTCAGATATGTAAATAATCCTGGTGTCTCAGTTCAGTGTGGACAAACGTGTGCTGGAGCATTAAAATAGTGCCTAGCACCTTCACAGTTGAAGCCGTATTCAAGGATTTTGAACGTATGTTCTTTACCAGAGCCATTCATATTCTTTCCACTAAAGATTTGAATACAATCACTATAGCTGTGTTATAGTGACCAAAAGTGCAAGAACAGAAAGAACAAGCATTGCCCCCCAGTTCACATAAAGAGATTGACTGCTCTGCTGTAGTCAGTGAGAGAGAAATTGAAAGTTGAATTTGCTGCCGTAGATACCTTATTGAAGGCCTGGAGCTTAAATTAATTGTGAAAATAAAATATTATTTTCTGTAGGTTTTTTATTTCTACTGCCATATTAGGAGGATTGTTAAGTGGCACACTAAATGTTTGCAGCAGATCATTTTTATTAAGTGTACACTAAATGTGAACAAAATGTGCCTTCTCCAGTTCTACTGAAATCAGAGGTATTTCAGCTTCTCTTAGCTGGATCTGGACTGGGGATCTGTGTAGGACTGAGAAACTTACTATGCCAAGCTGCAGTCTTCTGGATGAAATTGCTCTCTCCTTGTTTGGTTTTTTTTCTTTGCACAAATCACATTTTGTTTTAAAAAATACAGGTTTGTGTGAAGATTAAAATTAACCAAAAATCATGAAATAGAGATGGTTTTTTAATTGTGTTAGAAACACACACACAGTTAACAATAATTTCACCTATTATGGTATAATAACTCTACATATAGAAGATGGATAATTTTTTTCAGTTATTTTCAATTTTTTTTCCATATTCAGTTATTTTCAATAATTTTTTCTGGTCCTTGCTTTGAAAAAACATAGTAGTATAGCTGTATATGGAGATGGTGACATTCCAGTTCCAACAGGAACTGAAATCAGGACTGGACAACTCATATGCAGTATTAGAAAGAAAAAAACCAACGACTTGGCTGAGGATATGGGAAGTCTCCTTTACTGGAAATACTCAAGAGCTGTCTGGACACAATCCTGTAAAATGTTTTGTAGGATGTTTGCTTGAGTGGGGTGGGTGGACCAGGTGACCCACTGTTCCAACCTGACCCACTGTGTGATTTCCAGTAAGTCTTTTAACACTGGGGAAATTCCTAAATCTTGAAAGAAAACTGATGTCATGCCCGTGTTTCAAGAAAAGTGGGTGGGGATGTAGCAATGGTCTGGACCCACACACCTGGACTTGAACTTGGAAGAGCTCAGGCAGGAGACAAAGGAATGATTAAAAGACCAGAGAACATGTACTGGAGTGAAGATCAGCAGTTTATTTTACACTTTAGTGATCCCCTTAGATAACCCTTATTTAATCTCCAGGATGATTGTTCTGATTGCTTTGCCAGACTATGCCAGCTCCAGTTGAAGTTTTCTGTGTTATTTCATGGGGTAGGTTTGGTGTTGTGAACAGCAGCAGCATTGGGGATACAAAATCCTGTGAATTCACCATAGGGCTCAAGCAAGACTGTAGGAAATAACCTTAATTATGAGGTCTCCCAACTTTACCTGAAATGTGTTATCCCTGTTGCATAACATTTATCCTAGAATGCCTCTTTCTGGCAAGTTTTGTTCTTGTTAAAATGTGTTGTCCTGCTTAGAACTGGTTTAGCCCTTCAGAAGCAGAACTGGGGAAATGCCATTTTGCTCAAAGACCACTCTGGAGTTATTCCTAGAGGGGAGAAAAGAATAATATGCACTCCTTCCAGGTGAAATTGAGTTCTTCCAGTCAAGTAACTCTTCAGAAGCGTGAGAGCACAGATGTTGGTATCTTGGCAGATAAAGAATTTCGTGCCAGATCACATGCCCTGTGCCCGCAGACATTGCTGCCATCATGCCAGCTCCTTACCAATAGCGCTGGCTGAACTCAACGGTCCAGCAGCTGCACCTAGCAAGGAATTTTTTGGGACACCCATACAGCCCTAGCTGTCAGACCCACTGCAGGAAAGCTGCACTGACTGGCTTTTTTGTCTTGCTGTGGTGGGAGGAGGTGAAAAGCATGGTAGGAGTTGGCAGGTGATAAGGCATAGCTGTGATAAAGAGGTGGAATAGATTGGTCCTTGTACACTTCAGTTCCAAGGAAGAGGCCAGAGGCCTGCAAGAAGCTCAGAACTGTTAGACCACACACTTCGGGGTTTTTTTGTTTGTTTGTTTGCTTGTTTGTTTTGAATGTGTATTCCTGCTTTGAGAAGAGTGATGTATATTTCTGGTTAGGCTTGGAGAGGTACTGTGGTGTCAATAAGGTGCTTTGGCAATGCTGTTATACTCCTAACCTGGAGACATGGCTGCTGTTAGCCCACACTTCTGATATGGCTGGTACTTGAAATTTTTCCATCTTTCTCTCTAAGTTAGAGCAGAGCTGCATACCCAGGGCTGTCCAGGAAGGTAATCTGAACAAGAAGGAAGAAGAACCACCAGATTTCATGTTGGAGCTCAACAGAGAGCCATAACATTGGCAATTGATGGAGGGAGGAGAAGACACAGTTTTCTGAAAAGCTTTTCTGGTCCCAACTCTGCAGTTGGGAGTGCTGCAGATGTGGCTTTCCATAGGTGATTGAGAGTAAAAGAGCCCTGTCAGAAACCAGGTTCCAGGATGGCTACAAGCTCAATCTCCCCTCCTGCTCTGTGGACTCTGCTTGTCGTCAAATTTCAAAAATCTATGCTGCATTAACCAAAACTGTGAATGGGGGGTGGGGTGGTTTGTGTTCTGCATAATGAAGGAGCAGTAAAATGGCCTTCGGTGTGAAAGAGCAGGGATCAGCAGGTTACAAAGCTATGAAAACAAGATAAAATAGACTGTGGAGGAACAGGAGAAAGAGGAGAAAGAGAAAAGGTGGAATCGGAGAGGTGAGCAGCTGGAACCTTCAGAGCTTGATGTTCAGGTTTAGCCGCTTGTTGCTGTCATGCTCCTTAAATTCTCATTGAGACACTCCAGCCTTTCCCCATTCCCTTCCTTCTCTTACTGTAAGGGGTTTCCTTTCCTTTTCTTATTTTATCTAAAGCAGGGAGTGGGAATAGGGAAGGTGTTCATGTGTTATATTTTGTACGGTATCTCTATGCAAGGTACAAATAATAAATCACACACTACATGCTTAGACAATTTACTGCCGGCTTTTGTATATGCTGTGACTAGTGCTCAAAAGGTCAAAAAAGCTTCCTTAACAAATTTGATAAGATAATGCAGTGAGCTGTAACATCATGAAGTCCTGGGGGCCATAGACCAGAATAGAAGAAATAATTATGCATGGTAATGGGTAATTACAGATAATGGCCTTTTTTGGGGGTGGCAGAAAATTACACAACCCCACAGCCTTGCCTGAAATGAACATTGTCTAGCACATTAACTTTATATCAAGCTAAAAGTTCAATGCTGGAACCAAAGATAATCCACAACTTCTAATGGGAAGAGAACAGAAATACTTCTCTCAAAGGCAGAGCAAGCATGCGGGTTTTGTTCCTTGGGAGGCAGAGTTTCTCAGCAGAAAGTAATGGTGCCAGTTTTCTTTGACATCTGAAAGAGCTCTGTCATGATTGTCTGGTGGGAGAAACACATTGTACCAGAGTTTCTGATTATGATGTTAGGGAGTGATTTCACACTGGCCTTGTTCAAGGCTACTGTCCAACCTCAAAGCCAGATATGAATTGAACTAAACTAATGCGTTGCAAGACTTAATATTGCTAAACCACCTAATAGGAGTGTATCGATGCTTTATGTACTGAGCAAGGAGAAATTGTCAGGTACAGATACAAGATTCTTTTGAGGTATGAAGGCAGGTGTTTTCTGACTGAGTAATTTTTTTTGTGTGTGTTTTAATGGCATAGCTGTCCCTGCTGCAGAAGCTGGATTGCAGGAAGGTATTAAAACTGGTGAAAACAGTCACTCTAAATTGAAAACTACAGGAAATGTAAACTTACCCATAGCTGAACTTTGCTCACTGAGCAGTGCTTACCTGCTCCTTGAGTCAGTGTGTTACTTGAGTAGTCACCGTTCTGTATTTTCAACAGCAGAGCTACTACGTATGTGCAGTCTCTGCAGGCATAGAAAAAAAAAAACTGTTAACCATTGGTTTATCTAAGAACACATGCCAATAAATGGGGGCAGTGAAATTCTCTTAATTGTCACAATGCATATACAAATCCCTTTTCTGAAATACACAGTCGGATAGAGACTAATCGGGTCTAGTGCCACACGAGTAAATTGAACCATGCTGCTGCATGCTCCCAGACATTGAAATGTGGCTCTTCTATCCTGATTTATAAAGCAGTTCCTGGTGTGCATCTGTCACAAGCTGACTAATAATCTCCCCCAGATTTCTGTGTGGTCCAGTAACCATTCCCAGTAGGCACTTTGGTGCTACGGCCCTGTTTCACATGCTGAGAAAGTCTGATAGTATGGACTCTATGTCATTTGACCTCATATCAGAGACTTACCCAGACATACTTAAATTAACATTGTCAGCATATAATAAGATGTAAAACTGGCCCTTAACAGTACCGGTAAGAATAGAAAATACTCCGTGCTTTTATGCAGCCTTCAAATTTCAGTGTTTGTATTTCTCAGTGTATATCCTTAAAAACACATTTGCATCTGTGAGAAAGAGATGATGATAGAAATTCCTATAAATTACCTGGCATTTCTCCTTTCTCCTCCCAAATGATCTATATACTGGCCTCTGCGTTGATTTTGCCATGCATATCCGCAATTCGTGTAAATCGCCATAGCTTTATTGAAGTAAATGGTCTGAGACTGGTTTACATTAGCTAAGGACTGGACCAGTGTTTTTCACTGTGCTCTGCTAAGCGAAGGTAGGAGCCCATCATAGGTTACTGAATGTAAAAGACCTATATGTGTAACTGACCCCTAGTACTCACCTTCTTTAAAAGAAAATACCAGCCACCCTGAAATGAATTACTGGTTAACTACTATTAATATGCCATAGAGCTGGAGAGTCGTCTACAACACCGCAAGATCAATAACAGTATTTATTGTGCATCATATTGATCTTCTATGAAAGAGTGGGCCGTATTTCACACTGTGTACATAGTGCAAAAAAAGTAGCATCGGTTCTCTATGGGAATTAGTAAAGACATAGAAAAGAACTTAGAGATCCAAGGGCACGGCTGCATAAAGGGGTACTGTCATCTTGCTGCAAAAGTGTTGCTCACAGATGGAGAGCCTGTGATGGCCCTACATAGTAGATTTGGTGTTCCAAAAACTGAGTGAGAATTTAAACTGCTTTCTTTTTTTGTTACTATTATTCTAATTTCCATACCTCCTTGTACAGGCTCAGTCCCATTTCTGATTGTGTCCTATTTTGCAACTTCCAAAATATTAAAGTTTGTGTCTAGTAGCAACGGGGAAGCCCAGGAGTCCTTCCTACTTTTTCCATCTAGAGAGTGAACACAACCAAGGCATTACCCAGCTCCTGCAGCAGATGTCATGTTTTAAAGTGCAGGTGGAGGGGCAGAGTAGGAGCCTGACAGTGCATCAGGGGTTGCCTTCTTGAGAGCTTAATTCCTCTCAAAAATTGCACCCTGCTGTGCAGGTGTTGTAATACTTCAAGCTCTAAGGCAGGGGAGGACCCTCTTCTTGCCAGCAGAGCCATTCAGCTGTGTTGAATTACACTTGGAAGAAAGAGAGAAGTCAGATGAAAGCTGCTTTCTTAACCTTGGTGTTCTCTACTTGCTGGTAGAAAACAGTCGTGGGCTGACAGGCTCCCTGGGGGAGAGCACTTAGCTGGTTGGGCTGCTGGAGGCACGGCTGTAGGAATGTTCAGCTGGTAGGTGGGGGTCTTTCATTATAGGTATGGGCCAAGCACCAACCAGAGGAACCCCAGACAGATGGTTACAGACACTGATTCCTATAGATCTATCCTTCCACATTCAGAAGCATAATGTCTGGTGGGATTTAGGGAAAACTAACTCTTCTGGCTGTATTTCCAGTGCTGTCACAGGATTCCTGGTTCTTCAAGGACCTGGATATGTCTTTCCCTTCGCTTGAACTTTTGCCTTTGCTTCTATTTTTATTGTTAATCTGCTGGGGCACATCTCTGTGGTGTGGCCCTGCAGCTCAGAAGGATTGTGTGCCAGAGATGTTACAAGGTCCATGGATTTCATAACTGGGTTTGTAAGAGAAAAATGCCCCAGGTTGCTGATGCTGGGGGATTTATGCATATTGGTGCATTGGGTGGCTGAATGAGCCAGCTCTACAGACCAGATTTGGAGACAGCTGGTAATAGTGTAAAGACTATTGGGACATGGAGGGACGGCTGAAAGAAAGCAGAGGACAGTCCTGGTGGGTTTGTAACAGCCCTGAACTCTGAACCACCAGTGGCTGTTGTGCAGCTACATAAAGGAAAATGTGTGACAAGTCAAACCTTTTGCACCTCTGGTGCCAAATGATGGTAGTCCAAACCACAGATAGGAGATAGAAAGAGGCAAAAAGGATCAAAAAACATTTTATTTTTTCTCCTTCTTAATGCAGCAGAATACTGCTGCTCTTCAGGAGGGAGATGTAGCACTAACAGCCACTAGAATGTCACAGAAGCATCAGGAATATCAGGAATGCTTGGGTGATTTGGTGGATAGATATGGGTAGGTTTCTGTTCTAGCCTAGCCCATCTTGTCCCATGTTAGGAAGTGTGCATAAGACCTTTCCAAAGTTGCAACAAAACCTGCTACTTTCTCCCCCTCTTCCTTTTAGCTGCTGGCACATAGGGTGGCTCATTTTTCCTGTGTATTGCAGAATCAAAATCACATAGGTTGGAAAAGACTTGTTAAGATCATTGAGTCCAGCATTTGACCCGTCACTGCCTTGTCAGCTCAACCACAGCATTTAGTGCCGCATCCAGTCCTTCAGGACTTGAAACCCTCCAGGAATGGTGATTCTACCATTCTGCCCATTCTGGGCAGCCCATTCCAATGCTTAACAACCCTTTCTGTAAAGTTCTTTCTGATGTCCAGCCTGAACCTGCACTGGCACAGCTTGAGGCTATTTCTTGTCATCCTACCACTTCTTACCTGGGAGAAGAGTCCAAACCCTACCTGGCTACACCCTCCTTACAGGCAGTTGTAGAGAGTGATAAGGTCACCCCTGAGCCTCCTTTTCTCCAGGGCAGACAACCCCAGCTCCTCCAGTCAATCCTCACAGGACTTGTGCTCCAGACCCTTCCCCAGGTCCACTGCCCTTCTCTGATCTTGCTCCAGCACTTCCATGTCCTTTTTGGAGTGAGGGGCCCAGAACTGAGCACAGGATTTGAGTGTGGCCTCCCCAGTGCGGAGTACAGGAGGACAATCCCTGTCCTGGTCCTGCTGGCCACACTGTTCCTGGTACAGGCCAGGATGCCATTGGCCTTCTTGGCCACCTGGGCACACCCTGGCTCATGCTCAGCTGCTGTCACCAGCACCCCCAGGTCCTTTTCCTGTGGGCAGCTTTGCAGCCACTCTGCCCCAGCCTGTGGNCCCTGCCCTCCAGCAGATCAACACTCCCACCTGACTTAGTGTTGTCTGTGAACTGACTGAGGATAATCTTGATCCCCTCATCCAGATCATGTAGGTGTAAAAAGACCTCATCTTCCTGATGCTAGTATTTTTAATGAGAAGTAGTAGCCCTTCTAATGACACACTATAAATTGAAAGATACTGCAGAGATTTTAGAAGAAATCGTGCATTTGTGCAGTGTAATACAGCCCTGTCAGGAGTTCAGCATACAACCGCCTTGCATGTCTCTTGTCATGAAATCTGTATCCCAGCAAGGAATGTGTTGGAGGATTTTGCTTTAGGCTTCTATTTTGCAACATTTAAAGCAGAACATTGGAATGCAGCTGTACTTGAGAGGTAAATTTAGGGAGAGGAGTCAGACTTGTGCTGTGCCAGTGGTCTAACTTCTGATTTTATCAAAGACACAGGCAAAAGGATCTAAGAGTCTTGCCCAGAAGCAGAATAATAGCAATTTTAAAAATTATTAAAAATGAAAGTGCAGAAACTCTGAAAAGTCTTCTGGGCATTGCAGGCGCTTCTGTTTCGTGTGCAAATTTGAGAAATACTCCATATAAGCAAGGCCAGCTGACTTGGTTCTGCAGAAAAATCAGAAGCAGGAGGCATAAAACAGTCTTTGCTAATAAATGCATATAGTTCATTGATGTCAACAGAATGTCAGCAAGAACTGAATGGGGGCACTGTGTAATTTAGTGACGTGGAATATGATCCATGATTTCAGAAAGCTTTCATTACAGCTGAAGAAGTGAAACAGAATTGCATTGCAAACAGCAGTAATTGGTAAAACTGATGATTGGATCTAGTGTGCAGCTAATACACAGTAGAGTGGAAGTTGTTACCGTGACTCTGAGAGGCTGGTAAATGCCACTATATTCCTTCTGCAGGTAAGTAACCAAGATACAGGTACACCAAGAGAAAGATCCAGAACAAACTAGGCCTGCCTGAAATGTCTCTTAGGGCTTTTATTTCCTATGTGCTTCTTGTCCATGCTGCCTCGTGTCCCTACGAGTAGCTGTTGGGAGCTCATCAGTATGCTTTAAGCCGCATTGTTTTCTCCTCCACAAAACAGTTGGACAATGTCATGGGAAGAGCAGGAACTCCTTACAGAGAGCTGGTACAGGGCAGGGTCACAGACATGCAAACTAGAACCAGAGCTGCAGATATGTTGGGATTTATATGTTCAATTTTTTCCCTTGTAAATATATATAAGATTGTGGCAGCTTTTTTTAGTGTCTGGCTTGGCGATGTAACTGATGCCTCATATCAGAGAGAGCTTGGGTGTGAAACAGTACCAACAAGCATCTTCCATTTTTCATGCTTGCAAATATTGCAAAGCACTGGTTGACAGTCCCCATCTTAGGGAATGACAGGGAGGCAGACCTTGCTTGTGGGGAGTGCAGCCAGCTAACCCCTGGTCTGGTGGCGCTCCAGAGTGGATGCAGCAAGTCAGGAGCAATGCCTTTCTCCTCTTCTTTTGCTGCTGGTGGGTGATCTTGTTCTGCTTCGCGATTTTGTAGGTACAGGAGCTAAATTTGGGTATGAAGGCTCGGCAAGGATTGAGGACCTTACTGCTCACAGGTAGTGTGTGGGTGTCTGGAACACCTTGGCTGATCCTGTGGTGCTTTCCGTACTGCAGCTTCTCTTGCCTTGTGGCTGTTTGCCCTTCCTAGAGGCATGTTCATAAAACTTCCTCTTACCCTCAGGACAGTGGCTGGGAGGAGTCATTCTGTAGCTAGATCCTTTCTGCTTCTAGAGGGTTACAAGAGACTTTGCACACTGTTACATGTTAAAAAGTAATAGGGGACTGCAAAGGTAGGTGATGTAAATAATTTTCCCCGGCAAATGATACTGATTGAGGATTCAGAGCATTGTCTTAACCTGCAGTTGGTTTTGTCTGCTGTTTTGCAGTCTGTGGTACGTGTAGGTGGCAGTCTTGGACTCTGAGTAGTTGTTGGTCCACTTGAGTTTCCACCAAACACTAAGCCGTGTTTTGCTTTCAGCTCCTACCTCTTCTTACTTACCACTCTCTGTCCAGCCTTTGGGAGGAGTAGTAGTTCATTAGAAGGTGAAAGATAATGGTCTTTTTTTTCTTTTCCAGAGGGACGGATGCTCATTCAGGACATCCCTTCCATCCCCAGCAGAGGGCACTTGGAGAGCACGTCTGAGTTGGTTGTGGACTCCGCCTACTACAGCAGTTTTTACCAGCCGTCCCTGTATCCTTGTTATAACAACCTGTACAACTACTCCCAGTACCAGATGGCAGTGGCCAGTGAGCCTTCCTCAAGTGAGACGGGGGGTACAATTGTAGGGTCGGCCATGAAGAACAGCCTTCGAAGCCTCCCAGCGACATACATGCCAAGCCAGTCAGGAAAACAGTGGCAGGTATGATCTTACAGAGGTGTTACATGGATGAGTGAGGTGGACCATAAGCTGTTTCCTGGGCCTGTCTCTGACCTCCTGTTTGCTGGTTTCATGGCAGTGCAAAACCAGAATCATATTCTAGGGTGGCATTAGGACCCATTTTAAGAAAATTAGACAGAATGGGTAGTTGCAATGCAGCACAATAAAAGCAGTTACATAGTTGGATAAATTGCCACAAGCACAAAGAGCACTCACTTGATTTTATCTTCTGTATTATGTCACAGTGGATTACAGATTGTTTTCCAGAAAAAGAGTCCAACTTAGTTGCGCAACATAACATCCTCAGAGCCTCAGGTGTAATTTCTGAGAGGCTTTCCTCTTCAGAAACATACTCTTTTCCATGTTTTATGTCTGAACTGCTGAGGTGACCCAGGAGACCATGCTGTTGTGCAGTGGTTTGGTTGCGGTCAGTTGAATGTGACATGGCATATTGCTAATTGTGTGTTCTGACAATGACAGCTCCAGAGCTTGTGATTTTGACTGCTGTAGTTCAGGTTACAGGCAGTGCCAGAGAGGTTCAAACCAGAGCTCTGTGTACTTTGTTAGGATATAGAGCAAATCGAGCCCTCTGACTCTTAAGACTTGATAATTGTAGCGTCCAACTCAGTACCAGTCAGAAACTGGAAAAAGGGGAAATCTGCCAAAGTGGGGGATTCTTGTCAAAGTCGAAACATTTCAGTGACTCTGGGACTGTTTGGTTTTGGACTGCAGAGATGCTCTTTCTGTCTGAGATTGAACTAGTAAGGCTGTACCCTCTGAGTCTGTGTGTGCCTGTGTCCCTTGTATAAGGACAGGAGAGGGCAGACCTCTTCTGTAGAGCATCAAGACAGGGCAGACTGCTTCTGCAAAGGCTATGTTGTGAAACCACTCAGCAGTGAAATGTCCACCAAAACCTCCTTGTGTAAGGGAACAGATAGGTCATCCTGTTTGCTGACAGAGAGTTTCTGTAGCCAGGTCTCTCTGGCACAGGGACCAGCTCCGAAAGGACATTTTAATTTTTGATACTGAGGAGCTGAAACTAACGCCAGGGTGATTACAATTACTGTAGCATTTATCACTATTCCATGTCCCTTTTTTTGCCATGAGTACAGCTGTATGGGATAAAGAGCTGTCTCTCTTCCTTCTGCGGTGCAAGCCCGTGCCGTGAGAGCTTTCTTCTCTAAGTGTGTTGATACATGAAGGTACACCTTTTCAGCTGATGGCATCCTCTCTAGCTGATGAATTTGATCACCAGACCTAGGGGAAAATTAGTCAAGGCAAGCTACAGGATTCTGTGCATGGTAATGGGGTGAGATGCCAAGTGCTTTTTTTAACTCTTTCATTTTGGTTGATTGGGTTAACCTGGTATAGCAGAGTATTTCAGATAGAAGGTTACTTCTCAAGCATCTGCATGCAGCACTTAGCTTTCTAATGCATGGAGACACCATCACAACACAAAGGAAGGGTGGCAGCATTTGCCTTGGGAGAATAATGTTCTTGCAGACTGCTAGCCGCACACTTCACCTAGCACATAGTGTTTGATGTTAAATTATGTTAAACCTTGGAATGAAGATGTGGTGTCCTCATGGTTCTGTTGTCATGTACTGTCATTTATATAAAAAGTCTTGGCTTAGAGAGTCTGTGTTGCACTTGGGAGATCGTTTGTTGCTTGTGGAACCTTTGACACTCCTTAAAGAAATAAAAACAATTGTGTGGTTTCCATTAATTTTTCTCTTCAGGCCCTTCAGAAACTAACTTCTGCTTAAGTGCCACTCAGATTAGTGAGACACTGAAGAGGCAAGTAAGGAAAAAAGAGATGACTGTTGTCAAAAAGGACTGTTTTCCTTCCACCAGAAGGCTCAAAGCTGTGGATGTCCCTTGTGGGATATATCACATGATTCCGTTCACCTTCATGTGAATTTAATTATCTACCACATCTAAGATTTTAATTTGTCCAGAGCAGACCTTTTGGGATCCCTCAGTGCTGTTTTGGTTAGATGTCTGAGCAGAGAGAATAAAGGTGCTGCTTTTTGCCTACAGAAGTGATGTCTCCTCAGCTTCTAAATGTCCTAAAATCAGGACCCACTTCTCCTGGGCAGTAGGGCAGAGTGTAGTTCAAGGGCAATGTTATGTAACTTAGAAGCTGTTTCTCGGACTGATCTGCAAGTAGAATTGTTATTGCTGGAAGAGTTTTGAGTCATAGGGTTTGCATACTCTTACAACAGCATAACATTGCACAAATAATCATGAAAAGTTTTAGTGAGAGGCTGGAAAACGTTTGATGGCAGTAGGTGCAGTGATGCTGAGGTTGTAAAACCCCGTGTGGCACTGAAGATGGTTTGTTGTAAGGGGAACGAGGTTGCTGCACATGGTTAAACATCAATTCTGCACATGTGGGTTACCAGCAAGGGAAGATCAGAGAAACAGCATTAAATGAAGAATGAATAACTAATGAGCTTTTCTGTCAAGCACAGTAAGGAATTAAAGGAGAGTTTCATTCAAAGCATGATCCTCAAAGAGGAATCAGACATTGCTTACAGCTTCAGGAGGTTTTGGTGGCAAATGTGTGCATGTTTATCCTCCCCAGAGGAAACACATAGCTGTTACCTACACAGGGACTTCTGCTGGGCTACTTGTACTCACTGAATTTATTTTTGACATGAACAGGCTTTCTTAAACCAGTCTCCAGTAGGAATGAATCTTCTTATCTAATTTGTATTGCTATTACTGTTTTGATCAAAGTTTTTGATCTTTGTTTCTTTGCCAGAATCGTAGCTGGCCAGTGCCTTCTGTAACCAAGTTAGGGCAGCTTGCTCAGGTGTGAGCTCACAGGAGGGTTTCTTTGATGGTAGAACTCAGCACTGTGCTCACTGGAAGGTATTCTAGTTTGAGCTGGGTAGACAAGGCACCTCACTTTTCCAGGGTCACGGGTCCTAGAATAACTTTAACCATACAGGGAGAATTGCATATTTAAAGTAAGCAAACTTCTGGATGCAGACAAGGCCTTGAGCAGCCCAGCTGTCTGCTGTTTCAGAATTTAAGGAGCAGGAGAGAATAGCCAGGGAGGAAACATGTGAGTGTGTGTGGGATGAGATGAGGATTAATGCATCATTGAGCATTGGCAAATAAACTGAATCACTGAATCTTTAATGTAGATTAATGTCAGATTTCATTAGTCTTTGTTCTTTGCAGAGGTTCACATGCTTGAGTGGACCCATAAAGGTGCAAATATTTTGTATATTTCTCTGTAGGTTTTCTTTATCTATATACACTCACACCAGAAGCTGTATCCATCATGATTTGATAAGCGTAATGAAGATTATTGTTTTGGTTGAGACTCCTTTGGTCATTTACATTCTGCTGCTCCTGTCAGCTCTAAGGCAGATAATCATATGTGTCTGGTGTTGCACCTGAGGAAGAGACAAGCCTAGGTTGGTAGGAAATGTAGCAGATTTGGTGGTTACTGTACATCTCCTTTTACTCCAGTCCTGTGTGAGCATCTGGAGTCTCCCTTGAAGCTCTTGTAATCGCTCGTTGCAAGAATTGGTGTGCATTCAATCCAATTAACAGTAAAATCAGTTTGCCAACAAAGTACTGCAAGTCAGAGCAGGTTGGTGTACTTGGAAGCTGGTGCTTTTGAAACTGGTCTCACTGCAGTACGAAAATTTGGGGTGATTGCAGCCTTTCTTATCACAGCAGAAGTAAAACCTTGATGGACACATCTGAATCTAATCAGACTTGATTTTCTAAGCTGACAAACTGCTGGCATGTGATCCACAGCACAAGTCTAATCTGGATTCGATGTGAGTCAACAGCGTCCCCAAAAAGTGGTAAGACTTCTGGTTCATACAGCTAAACCATTAAAAATTAGCGAGATGCGGAATGTTCCCCCACGCCTGGGGACCACTGGCTGCTTTTTCTTTGTTACTCTGGTAACTCCAGGGATCCTGCTCCTGGGGAAACGTTAAGGCTGGTGTGGAGGTTTTGGACACATTTCAGTTTCTTTCTTTCTTTCTTTCTTTCTTTCTTTCTTTCTTTCTTTCTTTCTTTCTT
>VWZT01003587.1:171087-199028 GCA_013397055.1 Pachycephala philippinensis | reverse complement strand
TTTAATGCAGCTTGGCAAACCAGTATTCTCACTTCCAGAACTTCAACTTTTTTGTTCTTTCCTTACACCAGCTTAGAGCAAAAATAAATACTTGTGAGAGACTGGGAAATGTAAACTCATTTTTTAATGTGGGATTTACATTTACTACTTGGAAATGAAATATTTAGTGTTGCCGATGTAGGAAATTGTTTTTTAAGGATTTCTTAGAAGTGAAATTGAAAAAATTCTCTTTTAGTAAATCCAGAAGAATGTGGTTATGATAGGACAGCTAGGAGTTTGAAGAGTAGCCACTTGCTAGTAAAAAAAGATGGATCTTTTCAACTTCTGCCACTTGGTTCTGGTTTCTGGCCCAGTTTTTCCTACTCTCTTACAGAAATTGCATTCTTACTCTCCACAAGTCTGTGTAAAACGTGTGCATGTGTGTGTAAATATATACACATTGTGCAAGTCATCCAAGACAGTCCCAATTTTATGTGTAAGCAGTGAATTATATACTGTATTCATAACATACCCTTCACACTACAGATTTATGCTAAAAGTATCCTAATGTTTCTGACAGCTCATGTGTGACATGAATGCAATCCATATTTCTTGGAGGAGCTAATCTAAGTGGTTTATTTTCCAATACTGCTGATAGGGCTATATCTCTAGGTGTCACTGCAGTTGAGATTCTGATGGTAACATATTGTTTATGGGTCACTGCCTTTGTCTAAAAGAATAGGTTGGAACAGAATAGCAAAGGTTAATTAAGTTTGTCTATCAAGGAGGGACAGATATAGATGTGTCTTGTATTTTCTGTGCTAGAATCAAAGTAAGTCAAGGCAGGGTATCATAGACTCATTTTTTCCTTGTGCTGGAAAACATGCTTAGCTGGTTTTAGGAATGAAACACCTTGGGCAGCATGAGTGCAACAGTAGTTGTGAGGGGTCAGCACATAGGCAGTAGCATTGCAAGGTGGAAGAGTAGCAGCAAACCTGGTTTATAACTGCAGAAACTGAGGCAGGGAAGTGCTAAATAACTTGCCACAGTCACACAGCTAACAAGTGACAGAGGGGAGTTTACTGATGCCTGAATTTCCATTTCGTTGCCCAGTGGACGCCTTCTTGCCCATGCCAAAAACCAGCTGGTGAATTCTGTTGTTCTCAAGCAATGACACAAATGTAATTTTATGCCCACGAAAATTGAGTTCAAGATCAAGACAGAAGGAGGAGGCTGTGTTAAATTTTTAGGAGTTTCTCTGGTGTTTCCACAATCGCCAAGTTTGGTTGAAGGAAGCTGTTGATGAGTCATGGGTGAAATAAAAGGATGGAAATCCTGGGTAAGGTGATTTGGCCAAGATCATGTGACACACCGGTGGCAGAGCTGAAGGATTGCACTTTGATCTCCTGTGTTGCTTTGAAATTTTTGCAACCCTTGTCATCCAGTAGCAGCATCCATGACCTCCTCCTGTTTGTCTTTCTTGGAAATAAACCCCATAGTCAGGATCAACTGCAAAGTGTGAAGATGCTGCTAAAATAACACTGGCATGCTCACAAGGAGATTGTGTCTGGCAGCTTCTGCAAATAAAAGAATTACACAGGTGATGTTTTGCCTAAATAAATATCTGGGAAGGGCAAGACCATTTTCTAGTCTCTGAGGCTAGAGAAGTGAGTCACCGCTTGGTGCCTGCTTTGACACTTTCTGTTTCTGGTTTGGCTGCCTTCTCTCCTCAGCTCTTTCTCCATGAAAAGACATGTAGAGCTTATGCAGATGCTGCCAGAAGCTTGGAAAGAGAAACTGGGCTTTACATGCTCTTCCACCAGCTGTTGAGAAAGATCTTTTACAGGAATGGTCTGATGCAAGAGTGTTTTCTTCATGTGTTCCCTGGATTTTGCTGTGTATTCTGTCACTGTTGGACACAGCTGGAGGGCTGCACTGACTGTTTTGCTCAATGATGAATAAGTCCTGTTTCCAGCTTATCTGTATGAGGGCAAACTATAGCTGCCTCTCAGTTCCTCACAGTGGCTTTACAAAGCACAGGGAAAGAATTTCCAGTGCACTTATGGTCTTCCAATCAGGCCATATTTATTTGTTCACGAATTGTAAGCGTCCCACTGTTGGCTTGCTGTACATCTTTTAAAATGTTACTGAGTGTATGCTGTGTTGTACAATTTAGGGGAACCTGTAAATGTTCCATAGGCCAGCTGTGCTGCTCCAATGATGTGTGTCTCCCACTGAAGCCTGTGAGGTACTTGGTGAATCCTGCAGCTGGAGCAGGGCACAAGCAGTGTGTGGCTGGAAGGGAAGCAACTTCAGAGCTCAGCTTGCCCTCTGCAAAGACTAATGCATGCCTTTCCCTTCTGCAGCTCTTGTTCACCTACAATATGCCTTGTTCTTCTGGCGTGTAGCCTGCAGTGATACAAACCAGAGCGGTTTGTGGGACTGTCCCAGCTCATGCCTGTCTCAGCTTTGTTGTAGGGCTCAAAGGGGTGAGGGAGGCAGAAAGAGACACCAGAATGCCAGGCATTCTCCTGTGATCCCTGCATGACCCCAGCATTCCCCCTGGACAGGACCTAGGACAGGATCCCAAACCTGGTACATGACTCTAGCATTTGGAAAGCTGAACTGCCCTGGGTTGAAAATAATCTGAATATTCCAGGGCCTCCCCAAGGCTGTCCTGATCTCCCTTTCTGGCACCCAAAAACCTGTAAGGATTCCACGTAGCTGCAGGAGTTAATACAGACCAAATGTCCCTTCTCATAAGGTAGTGGTCTCCTAAGCCCCCTTTTTAATGCAGTGCTAAGGTCAAGAATTTTTACAACTGGTGTTTTTTTATTGTTACTGTAAAACAGGATTGCTAAGCACTATAAAAAGGAAACCTTATGGTTCAGATTTACTGTGGTGTGGATTCTGAACAGTTTAATAAAACAAAACCAAAAGCTTTTAGATTTTCTTCTGTGGTTAATACACAGCATATTCTTTGCACAGCCAAGCCTCTGGCTGTCAGTCGAACTGTGGTTCATAGACTTGGTGTGGGTAATAAGATTATAAAACATGTCTCTTGCTAGCCAGCTACCACACACTAATAATAATAATAGTAGTAATTCATTGCATCTAGAGATTTTAGGTGAGTTGTTTTTTTAAGAAATGGAGAAAACCCCTAAAAAAAGCCTTGAAAGGAGGCGGATCACTGCATCCCCTCCACTCTACAGGGAGGGGGACGTGCGCATGATCGGTTCGGTGCCAGGGAGGGATCCCTCCATTTTGTTACAGCTGAAATAGTGCTGTCTCCTGCAGGCAACCTTTTCTCAGTTGTACGTGTGCACACATGGCCTTGCACAAGGGAGAGGTGGAGACGTGAGGTCCATGGATGCTGCCCTACCCCACCAAGGGAAGGAAGACAGTATGTCCAACTCAGCAGACAGAGGGGAGTTTGCTAAGTATTTTTTTCCCAATACTTCCAGAGCTGTTGAGCTTTGCAGGTGTGCAGATTCAAAATGCCCTTTGGACTGTGCTTTTGGGCAGTCTGTATTGCACAGAGGCAAGGTTTTGTTGAGGGAATCTTGTTTCCAAAGAGGAGAGTGCCCTTTGTCAGAGGAGGAGAGGCATTGTCAGTGGTTCTTCTGAGTTTAGGCTTCCTCAGAATGACTCATTAAATTTTTGAAGAGCAATTTACTGGTTATTCTGGATGAAACTTCTTTTGCACATGAAGGTAGAAAACCAAAAATTTTAAGTATTGCTTTAATTTATAATAGAAAAACTCCTTAACTTTCACAGGCTAAAAGCAAGTCCCTCAGTACATGTGCAAGTAAGTATCTCTGACTATGCCTGTCAGAAGTCAGGCAGAGGTGCACTTTGCTTCCTGTGAACATCCACCATGGTCTCTCTCTGCACTTAATCTCACTGCAAGTCTGCCTCAGAGAGCACCAACAGGATTTTATATGGCTCAGGCCACATTATTTGCAGCTAGGCACGTGAAAATGAATATGGAATTCTTACAAGGACCCCTGGAAAACAAGGATTGATTGACTACATTCTGGGAGGTGCTGGTGGCTCCTACTGCCAGGACCAGACCCTGTAGGCCTGCTGACATGGGGCAGCCATCTGGGTGTGAACAGCAGGTTCACTCCCAGCCTCCGCTGCTCCCTGGCTCTGAGCTTTGCAGCCTGGGAAGGGCTGAGGCCTCCAGGCACAGCTGGCTGGGACCTGAGGGCGCCACAGTGGAGCAGGCAGACCTGAGGTGAGATGTAGCTGAACAGGCTGTCAAGCATGCCAGCTTACACAGACGTTGCGTGATAGCATAGCTGGATGTGCATTATTGCTGGCACTGCTACTGTCAATAACTGGTACAAAACTCTGATATTTTGTCTCTGCCCAGAAGCTTTCCATGTTTCAGTCATTCACTTCCCAGCATACTTAGGGAAACAGACTCATGTTACCTTTCCTGTTGAAAATATTAATCCTGTGAAGTGTTTTGGCTGCATTTTTGGAGCTCGAAGGCCACGTTGCCTTGTAGGGCTTTGTAAGAAATAATAGTAGTTGATAGTTCTTTCATAAAATACAAAGTTAAGAAAGCATTACCACCGCTTCTCTGAGGAGATCAGTTTGGATGATTTCAGGGCATCGGAGTAGGATAAACTTTGATTTCCGAGTGTTGCCACTTTGCTGCAGTCTGTGGAAGGTACGAGGGGTATCCGGTGGACACGTTGCTGACATAGCAGACGTGCTGGCTGGTGTCCAGTTGGGGCTCCACAACTGGCTCCTGTGTAGTCTACACACAGCTTGGTTTTCTTCAGTAACTCAGGAAAATATTTTTCGCATCTAATGGCATTCTAAGGAAAACCGTGTGTTTGTTTCTGTGTGTCACTGCTGAACGCCATGGAGCATATCCTGTGGGAGTCGGTCGATAGGACTGTCCTCCATAGCCGCATGGTGTGTCCCTGGCAGAACAGTTACCACCAGTCTTGAGATGGGTTAGTCTCTGGGGAGGTGTAGGAGCTGGATGGACACTTCCCCTCTGACACCAGCCAGGTGTGTACACTTCTCTGTGCCATAAGCTGGGGACTTGGCAGGAAGCTGCTTGCAGTGAAGGGTACTTGCTTGTTTGCATCTCCACCCGCAGTGAGATAAAACAGCCATCGGTATGCTACTGCTGCTGCTGCTGGTGCCACACCACCTGGGGCTGGTCAGGGCGGGCCGACTGTGAGCCCACCAGATGAAAAACCCAAGGCCAGCATGTCAGAGTTTTACTTTCCGTGTACCCACTGTGACCTTCAAAGCCGTGGAGGGAAGGGATAGCAGGCTTGGCTTTCACAGGCTGCTGTTGCATTTCTCTCTCCTGACAGGTGAAGGGCATGGAGAGACACCACGCCGTCAGCTCCCAGTACCGCATGTGTTCCTACTACCCACCTGCTTCCTACCTGGGACAGGGGGTTGGCGCTCCCATGTGCCTCCCCCAAATCCTGACCTCTGAGGACATCCCCTCCTCCTCGGAGTCAAAAGTGAGAGGTAAGTGCACCCACTGGGGTACGTGGCACCACCTTGCCTTGGACCTGCACCCAAGAGGTGTGCGTTGCTGCTGGGAAGGAAGCTAAGCATCATAAAGTAGCTGTTTTAAAGATAGTGGCTGATTTCTGGAAGGCTTGTAGTGTGGTGGCAGTGGTGGAAGGCTGATGGTGTACAGTCGTGCAGTCTTGTACTTCAGAAGCCTCATGGTTCAGGAGTCCAGGCAGTTGTACCTTCTGCACTTACGTATGTCTCTTAAGTTGTACAGTCACTTGAGGTGCTGTGTTTGGTGCTTACCACCTGGCTCTCTCACAGGAGTAAATAATGGTCTTTACTCCAACCTCAGAATTACCTTTCTTCTCAGAAATGCTGTGATTTTTTCCACAGGCCTCCCACTGAGCCTTTGCCAAGCTTTCTGAGTCACATGTGGGAACTACTCCTGCATCCCAACCATATAATGAAGGCCTTTGCAGACTTGCTTCCATTTTTTTTTTCAACCTCATCATACCATCTTACTTAATTTAAAACTACTGCAGATAAATCTTTCTTTCCATATTGTGTTTCAGGCTCTCCTAAGGATTACTGTGATCTGCAGTAATTTCCAGCGCTGGTGAATTTACCTTGTGGTTTTGACAGTGTTTCCTTGTTCCTTACTCCCATAGCAGACTGTGCTAACACAGGTGTTAACATGGCTCTGCTGGAGTAATCCAACTCCACTGAACTGCCTCTCCATCACTGAATCAGGCCAGTAACTGACGCTAGAGAAATAAGAAGAGAAACAGAGAACAATATCTTCACACTGTTTGGCATTCAAAGGTATCCTGAGCCAGAACAATAAGCTTTTCACACATTTTGTTTCTCTCTCCCAATCAGTGAACTTGGCAGTTTAATTTTGTATGGCCTGTGGGAAGTATTTTTTTTCATTTACTTTACACCTGCCAAGTTTTAGTGGGTTGTTTTTGTTTGGTTTTTTGTTTCAGAGTCACAGCACCGGTAACAGCATCCATCCTCATTTGCTTTTCTCTCCTTCTGTATTGAAATGTCTTCTCCTCTTTCTGTCGGGTGGAAGGATGTATGTCATGTAGGTTCCATAACTGTTTTCAGTAATGGTCTTCCTGTGGCTAAGGTCCTCGTGTGTCTGTTTAGTTTGTGTCATGACAGGACCTTCAGGATTCAGATGATGTTTTGGAAGGTGAAGTATGTATAACAAAGTCATAGCCTGTGGCTTGTGTAAGTCAGCACTGAGCCCTTGCATTCACTAACTCCAGAATCATTTATGTTGAGGAGGTGGCTGTTCTTTCATAGCGGCTGTTTCTGAAAGTCTTCCAACCAACTGTGACATATCAGATAGATGAAGAAACAGCACATGGTGTGATGAAACCTTAGACTTTTCCTTCTTCTCTAGTAGTTTTAAATGGCTTAGAGAAATCAGTGATCCTTGGTTCATTTTCCTTCTCTTTTCTTCAACTTTATTTTATTCCCTCTTTTCTAACCACCACTGAACAGTGACGTCTTCCTTTCTGCCCATTGGCTGGAGAAGCAGTTGGTTTTATGCTCAACTGCGGTTGACACTTTTTCTTGCATCCATCACTACTAACTCACTAAGAAGTCTTACCAGCCAAGTGTTTTTAAAAATAGACAAAAGACCTTATACCCTTTGTTCCCAAATGCATTTCAGTAATTTTTCATCACTCTAGAAAAAAATTAAACGTAATGTTCCACTGATTTTTAAACTGCATAAATACTGTATTTTCAATAATCCCTGACTGCTTCTCCAGACACTATTCCACACACAGATATTGTTCCCTGAGTTACACCATCAATCAGAAACCGACAAGCAGTGAGATGTAATTTACTGAGATCAAACAGCATTTTCCAGACTCTGAAGAAGTGTTTTTCCATAGCAGGGAGCTAGTGGGTGAAAGAGGCACTAATGTTTTTGGAAGAAGTTTGAACCTGTGAGCAGGATCGTAGCCAACAGGCTTCTTAGAAGCATCTTCTTTTTTCTTAGGCGTGTTCTTGGAGGAGGTGACTGTTTTTACTTTTTCTGTCTACAGACAAAATAATATCCCCAGTAAATACATTATTTACTCTCCCACGACATTTTTCTTCTGGTGCTTTTCACAGACCTCAGAAGGTTGTAGGTTTGTTGCCTCTTTATTGGCACCTGTGTGAGTGCTGAGTGGACCCTGTGTGTTAAAGAGAGTGGGTGGTTTCCCTGAAGTATTGACTGCATATGTTGCAGTTGCTGTCTCCTACAAAAGACACAATCTTAAGTATTTCTCTGTTGGTTGTTGGGCTGAGCGTTCTGTCCAGTGCCTGACTCCTTTGTTATGAAGCCTATGTTTCTGCAGGGTTAGTGGTTGCTACTTGCTGGAGACAATGCCAGTGCATGTTTTAAAGAAGCAAATGGTATTTTATTCATTCCTTTTGTATGTTTGAAGTGGTAATCATGCTCAGAGGCTTCCTTTTCTTCTGAAAACATGTGTTGATGGATTTTAGATCCAGAACGGAGCATAAAGATCATCTAATCTAATTTGCTCTATAATGTAGACTGTAAAACTTCACCTAAACTCCGGCAGCAAGGCTGCGACTATATTTTTAAGATCTCTGGGAAGACTTACATATTGTTAACCCAGAAATTTTGCAGGAGGGTAACAGTGTGCTTAGAAGAGCTGCAGGTCAAAATAAAAAACTTTTTTTTTTAGCCACATTTTCAAAACATCCGAAATATGCATCTTAAGCAAAAATGGCTATTGAATTCCCAGGCACGAATCTGCAGTGGTCTTGCAACACACACATACAGTCTATTACCCACACTTCAGCTGCAACTTCAGCATTATAGAGGCTTTGCTAGTTCATGTGTTGTCTTGGTATTTGAGTCAGACCATTCAGCTAATTTTGTTCTGGTATGTTAACTGCCTGCTTAGACCAGTTACAGTAAAAGGGATGAGAGATGAGCTAGCAGATCACTGATCTACACTGTCTTTTTTTCTATCAATGATGTGAAGATCTCAGGAAGCTTCTAGCGCTTGTACAGGACCATCGTGGCATGTTACAGTGTCTTGCATGTAGTAATGGGCTGACATTTTCTGAGTGGCAAAATACCCTCAGTCAGCCTCCTTGTAGTCTGAAGTGTTTCCAGGTAAAATGTTTTGCTTCCAGCTAAGCACAGCTGCTGCCTTTTCAGCAGAAACTGGGAAAAATGGGGAGAAAAAGTTGATAAACCAGTGACAAATGGCAAAACAATATTTTTAGAGAGCTTCCTTAGGTCACTAAGTTTTAAGTTTTAGACAGTAATTTCTAGGTGGGAGGGGGATTTTATACTCAGTACTGCAAAATATTTCCTTCTCCTTTTTTTCTGCAAAAGCAGTGGCAGGAAAATACTTCTGAGAAGTTGTTGTCAAATCTTGTGCATGTGCATGCAAAAAGCATAGTTTTGGAAGACAAGTTGAGAAGTGGGGAAGTGAGAGTAGAACACAACAAGGTATTTCATCTCCAAAAAACAGGTACTTTATTCTCACTGATTTCTGTGGGACAGTTGCATGCTTTTCAGTCAGCCTTTCCAGCATTTATATTTGTGAAATAACCTGCACAAGACCTTGGTTTGAGAGAGCAAGAAAGCACATGCAACGCACATGCAGTGCACATGCCTCACTCTGTGTCCTGTTTTCCACTGCATGAAAGTTCAGCATTTGCTTATCTGTATGAAAGTCTTTTCCAGGTTTGGGAAAGTGGCAGAAAAATTTAACATTCAAATAGAAAGATACAAAGGGTAAACATCCCTGTATCTGCAGACACTTTAGATTTTAGAGTAGTTACCTGGTCTTAAAGTTGGCATGGAGTAAAACCGCCTCTATGTCATCACGGTGTGAAATGTTGAGATAATTACGCCACATGTCTGGCCATGGTGAAAAAGATGTCTTGCATTTAAAATTTTGTTCTAGCTGCTGGACAGGTTTGAATTTTTTATTTTCCTATCCTAGATGTCATGAGTGTTGGAAGCATAAGGAATGAAGCACTGAGCAGTGCTGTGTTTGCAGCTTAAACATCAAGCAGGAGTCTGAAAGTTCTCCCAAAGACATGTAAGAAAAGATGGTATTCTGATGCAGAAAACATCAGCAGTTTTTTGTAAGTAAGCAAGCACCATTTTATGAAGAAGAACATTTGTGGTAATAGGTTTTCTGTATCAGCATAACAGCTTCCAGCACTAAAACACTTTCTCACAGTCCTCTCCAGAATTCAAGTAGCAAGTATCCCCAGTTTTACAGTTGTGGAAATGAAAGCGACACAGACATTTTCAGGATCTGCATTTAAAGGCTCACCCTTGCTTCTCTGCTTGCATGCTGTATCAACAACACTACTGAGCCATGGGAGAAGCCCAGCCAAACTGGAGCACCTCTGTAAAGAGCCTCTTCCAGTAGTTCCACAAGAAAGGGCATGTTGGAAGCAGTCTCCCTGCTTAAGATAAAAAATTTCACGTTGACAAAAGCATTGCTGGAATGCAAGGAATGCTATGTGCCCCAGAAACACACTTGAGAGGTGGAAAGACTGGATGTTTTCTTCCCAGCTGGGTTTTTGTGCATGAGTTACTCCCCTTTTTTTGCAACTTCCTATATATCGTATTCTTGCATGAATGTATGCCCTTGAAGTGAATGGCATGACAAACGAGTAACACTGCAGAGCCACAGGTGGCACCTGGCTGTAGGATCGGAGAGGTCAAGAAGTCCTGGTAAGCAAAAGGTCACTGAGACAGTTTCCTTGAACCTGAACTGCTTTCTGCAAGCATTGAAGGTAGAAAGATAGCACTGCTAACAAAGCAGGCTGGTTTGATATGGCTGAGAAATTACCCCAAAGAACAGCAAAATTTGGTGAGCTATCCACCTTAATATGCTGTTAATTTGCAGCCAGCTGGGAAGATGCACTGACAAAGCTATGCTAATAAAGTGCTTAGGGACTGGGGAACAATTGTAGCAAATAGCCCAAATTCTCTTCTGTCAGCCGGCTAGCCACAATCTGTGTAAGCTTAAGAGTAGCTGTTTCAGTCCCAGGCAGTCCAGGTGTTGTCAGGTGTGAGACGTACCTCTTCTACTCTACTCCTTTCCTTCTACTCTCTCTTTCTACTCCTTTTCTACGTCTCTGTAGAGCATCACCAGAAATCATTTTGAGTTTGAAAGGGTTTCAGCAGCAGAATGTATGGGGAGGATAAAATTTTGTACCCAGAAGTTCAGCAGTATTTAGCTTGTGTGTTATGTGTGTGTGTCTGTCTGCATCTTTTGCTTAAAAAGTGACCTCTACTCAAGAGTATTTGTCCTTAGTGATGAAAGAGCAAGCAGTGTTTGCTGAAAACTCAAGACTCTAGTTTCCATTATGATTTTACATCAAACTCTTAGAAATTGATTTTGAAATAACACCAAAGAAGAGGAAAGGGATAGTGATATAAATATATAGATCTTGAACAGTTAGTTCAAGTGGGTCACTTGAACTTGGGGCAACTGTTTAATTTTTTTTGTGCATTCTCATTTCTGCTTCTTACAGTCCTCAATGGCTGTGCTGCATGCAGCTTCCCTTTGGCACTGATTACAAGGATGGTGAGCAGATTTCATATTGCATTTCTGCATGCCTTAATTATGTTGCTGGTTTTGCATGCGCATTGCAATGTTTTATCAATCTCTGTAGGCAAATGACTTTTTAACATTTAATTTTCAATAAAAATACGAATTTTTGGTGTAGCTGAACAGACAGTTGTTAAGCGTGGCCTTTTTTTTATCTTTTAAACTAATCGGATTGCTAACCCTGATTCATGACAGTATTAATCATACTTGATAATTTCAATAGTTGTAATGGCAGCTGTCAAAATACATTTGAGAATGTGAGGCATATTCATTGTAAGCTCTGGTAACTAATTTTTCTGTGTATTGAAGCCTTTTTATAAATTACTGGTCTGTGTGCTAAATGAGGTTGTGTTAGTGAAGATTTGAGCAATATTAAAATAACTTTATAAGGTCTGATGGGAATTCCTATAAATAAAGTAATATGAGCATTTTTTTGTATTCTGCCTTAGTTCAGTCCTGATTAAAAGGCTCATTTTAGTAGTTTCTTCTCCAGATGCAACATCTATGTTACACTCACTCAAAAGCACCCAGAGAAGCATTGCATTGGATGATTGCAGAATTACAGGCTTGTTTTATGACTTTTGCTGATTCACGGGTTTTGCTGATTCATGTCAGGGCGACTGAATCTTGCTGTTTGATCTGGGAGAAGCTGCTGGTCCTTCCTCAAGAGCAGTAGAAAAAACTGTATTTTTGAAGGCTTTCCACCTGTTTTTGTAGAAACACGGATATTTCTGGACTGAGGCTTTAGCATCCGCTAGCAGGAATTTTAAGATCTCATGGAAACTGTGTGTGAATGCTTTCATTTCTCAGCATCCTAGCAAGAGCGAGTGGGACAGCCTGAACCCTCAGCAGTTCCCAGTGGCACCCCATCCCCCTGCACCTGCAAAACCGCATGCACCCAGAAGGGGGTCAGACTGGATAGTTGTCAGAGAAAGAGTTTTTCTTCGTGGGATGTATTTGTCCGTTGTTTAGTATTTTGTGTGGATCAAAGGATGTGGGGTTTTTGAAATTGAAGCCTGCATTTTGTTAGGAGTTGCAGGCCTTGAGGTGGCAAAACAAGGGTTTGAGGAAAGTCGTATTCTGAGGAAACTCAAATCAGTGGTACAATTGGCCAAGGCAGGTGCCAGATCCAAAGCAATACATTTGCTTTCTTCAGTTTCCTTCTATGAAAAGAAGTTTGCAGTGTCCCATCAATCCCAGTCGGGAAAGCCTTGCTGAGGGTGCAGCAGAGAGCTGGCAGCGGGAGAGTGGTACCACCTTGGTAGCACTGGGTCCTGCACAGCGCATCACCATCTCTCTGTGCACTTGCCAGGCTGCTATCCTGGGGTACATAATGGCTCTGTTAGCTTTCCCTGGACACCTTCCCTCTTCTGCTGTACATTCTCTTAGCACAGGGAGGTTTCTCAGTGCCTCCTGCAGTTACAAGCATTTTAGGGCCACGTGTGGAGACACCAGTGGCTTATATCCCACTGCACCCCTGGACTTAATTTTCTGCAGGTATGAGCTGCTCTTTATGGCAGATCATGGATGTTACTATAGCTGATGAGGCTTTGTGGGATTTTTCCTCGCTCTTTAAAGGATGTTGGGTCCTTCACTGAAAAAAATCAACACTGTCAGTTGAGCTGCTTTCTTTAACGCCTGGAATGGCTTTGATGCTCTGATTTTATTTCCTCTGGATACAGAATTTTTTCCTTTGCGACAGAAATTAATAGAAATCAGCTATCAGACTTTTCCATAAAGTGATAAAACAAGTGAAGACATCTTGTCAGGACAGTAGTGACTACCCAGGCATGATTTGTAGTTGTAGCAGTGATACTGCTCACCTCTTCGGTTTGCATTGATGTGCAGTTGCATCCTCATAACTTGTCTGGTTCAGAGAAGAGAGAACTCCATATTCAGCTATAATCTTTTCAGTGTGTGAGAGCCTGGCTAGACCACCTTGCAGTTCATGCCAGTTTTGCAGCTCAGGTGAGAGTCTCCATCTGAGCTAGTTCTTCTGCAGCTTCTTCTGCTTATAAATTAACCCCGTGCAGATTGTGAGAAACTCTAGCAAAAGAAGCATTTGTTACTGAGCTCTAAAGAAAAAGGGGAAAGAAAAATACTTACTAAGGCTCTGAGTGCAGACTGGCCTTGCTTCTTGCAAAGAGCTGAATTGTGACTCTTTGCAAGAGGTTGTTGAAATCCATGGTGCTGGTGCTCCCAGAATGATCTCAGGGTAAACAAAGAAGGGTAGCATATGTTTCCACTGCTGTGCTTGCATGCTATGAGGAGTTTTCTGTCCTTTCCTTCCCCTGTCACAAAAACAAACTTCTGACAGAAGAGAAGTAGCTTTCCTACAAGCAGTGGGCAAAGTTGCTGGGGGATGCTGGAGTGCTGTGTGTAACTGCACAGGATAACAGGGAAGCCTCGTGTGGGAGCAGGACCAGACAGCCCATAACTCATTGTGCCTGTTTTATAAATATACATATTTATATTGCATGTGTAAATAATACCGAGGTTTGTTCCCTGCACATGATGAATGTAAGCCTGCGGGCCAGGGTAGGGGAGAGATACCAAGGCTACTTAATGGGCTTTCTTAATTTGGCAATTGTCAGTGTGCCTGCCCGTCAAACGTTTTTAATTCTATGCTTCAGTGTAGCTGGTGAGTTTATTTCCAGTGCTCCTCACAGGCATAGCTCAGGCCAAGTACAAGTTGAATAACCTTCAGGAAAGCTGTGCTGTCCTTCTGTCGGCCGCTGTCTTTGAAAATTGCCTGCAGAGTTAGTGAGCAGGAACAGTTAAGATTTACAAACAATGATGAAGCTTGTCATGCATCTTTCACCATTCATCATCTGGGTGCCGTGGCTGGGCGGTGAAGTGTTCTTCATAAAAACCAGCTCAGTGTGAAATACACCTCGCAGCAATGTTTACTGCTCTGAAACTCGTCAGCAGCCCTTTATAGTAAATCCAGATTGCGATGTGACATTACAGTATATCATTGCAGAGCGCGCTGGGGTTTACACTAGGAATGAGTGCAGTTCACACCAGATGAGATGTCGAAATTGAGTTATGTAGGAATTTGGCTGTTATATGGGGATAGCTTTTGTTTTCTGAAGACTGAAAGTTAGCTTTATATATATAATATATATAATCTACACATACCTGCACTTGTGTGTGGGTGCCTATATTGATATACATGGATATATAGATGCACATACACTACGCGCATGTTCTGTGTACAAAGACTGCATACCCTCACAGATTTCTCTGGTGGGACCCTGTCTTAATGTTTGTGCTGTTTCTTAATAAGTATTTCAGTATTTTGTTGAAGTGCTGCATTTTAGCGTTACCTCTTCAGTGAAGTAGCCATTTATTTAAAAAAATTATTTTTTCAAAGAGATGATGCAGTTAGCTGGTGACCACTGAAACAGAGCTAAACAGGTTTGGGTTTTGTTGGGGGTTTTATATGTGAATGTCTCCTAGAGCTTGGGAGATGAAGCTTTGAGCAGAAGATTTGGGGAAAACTTAGGCAGGAGCTTTGAAATACAAAAACTACGGAAGTTACTGCACACCTGTCCATGTGCTGGGATTGAACATGTTCTCCCTGCTTGTGTTAGCCCTTTCAATTGCAGTGTGGACACAAGGTCATTGAGAATAAGATAAAATAGCAGGTGCCTTTTTCCTATTACATAAGTGGGAAGTCAGTGCAAAATACAACCAAGACACTTCATGTATCAGTATATTGAGACTGAGTCTTTGGAGATAAATATGCTATTTTGGGCATCTGGTGTTCTGAGAAATACCTCTGGAGTTAAGCAGTAATAGCTGCATAAAGTGGAAAGCACACTGTGCTGGTTGGCCTAAGGACAAGGACAGTAACTTGCTTCAGTAAAAGTTGGGTACTTTGGTGGTAGTTAACTGATTAAAAAGAAAGAAAATATTTGAGACAGACCAGCAAAGTTTTTAAGTGCTTCCTGAGATTTTGTGTGTTTTTATTTCAGTGCTCTTCTGCAAAGCCTTTGAATTAAGTTATATTTCATTGTCTTCAGTGCTGTGACTGCTTTATCTTTGAGCTTGAAACAAAGCTGTCATTTTCTGGAATCTTCACTGAAGTCTTTTGGTTTTATTATTGCCTGCCTTTTCAACCAGAAGGGGAGATATATTTGAAATACTTTTGTATTTAATTTTAAATTACTGACACCGTGCTCAGGTATTAAATATAGTTTAATATAAAAGAGTGGGACTGCAGTTGTTACTACCAGACAGGAGAGATAACTATACTTCATTCATCCTCTTCAGCTGTTTTCAGTTCCTACACTTGTTTTTGCTTTAAGTGCTGATACTGCAGTGAAACTGTACTTTTCTAGCTCAGAACAGTTTTCACAAGTGTGTTTATTAGTACTAATTTTATTCGGTTGATTTGTTACATTTATCTAAAAGACCCAACACTGTAAAGTTCATCTTTGAGTCTGCTACAGCCAATATGAAGGTAAAGCTTCAGATTCACTAATCATGTGAAGTGTAGAGGCTTCCAGGCTTACCAACAGCGTTCTAGTCTTATTTGTATTCATAATTAGCTTAATGATACATTATTAATCTTGCCTACTTCTTTACCAGAGGCTTTAACAAATCTGATGAGGTTTCTCAGGGAGGAGGGAGGGTAGAGGATGGGCAGAGGATGACAGCAGTGGTGGTAAAAGTGTTAAGTATTATTTATGATTTTTTTTTTTACTCCTTTTATTTTGAGAGGGGAAAGTTTGGACACCATTACTTTTGTGGCTTGAATTAGTGGGGTAGATAGTAAAACTGTCACTTATGACATAGTGGTTTCAGGCAGCAGAATGTTGCATATAAAATCAAAGGGGTGTATTTCTTCACAACCTTGACTGCTTTATGTATCTGCTCAATTTCTAGTAACTTTACTAAGCTGCAGTCTTCAGATATTAGTAAGTGGTGCCCTCTCATAGGGATGCTGTAATAGCCTCAGGAAGCTTGAGGTCTTTATGAATATGTACTCAGAAGACTTCTGTATAGCTTGTCATTTAATTTCCCATTCTGCCAAGTGACTTCTTGCTCTTGCAATGTCTGCATTACGTAGACCAAAGACATCTCCATGAGTTAGGGCAGGAACTGTAGATGCCACGTTAACGTATTTAGTGTAGTGTTAGCATCCAATTGTTGCTGTCCAGACATCGCCAAATTTGAATTAAACGGGAGAGTTTGGGCCAGGACCAAGAGAAAAAAAATGGTATTTTATAGACCAGGTCAAGTCACTTAATTGTATGTTGTTTTCTCACACAAAGGTCTCGTGGTGGTGGTGACATTTTGTTATGGTGACCCTGCAAAGAGCCAGAGCAGATGTTATCTATAGAGCACTGTAAAAATAGTCCAAAATAAATGGCTTCGGAACGGGGGAGAAAAACCTACACCACGAATTAGCTAACAGTATGTTGGCTGATTATAATGACTACCTTATAGCATCCAAGAATTGTCAATCATACCTTAATGTTTATAGAAGTGAAAAGTCAATGTGTAGTTGTTTAATTTGACATGACTCGGGTTGAGAAAGTGTAATCGCTGGAGGGGACAGTTAAGTAGCTGTGCTCCGTGTCAGCCTGTCTCGCTCCGACTACTGCGCTAAACGCTTTCCTGATGAGCGATAGATTTGTTTAAATACCAGGATAATTGCTAGCTACAGCATCCAACACTCTTTTAATGCCTTGTACTACATCTGTATTGGCTCTTGCCTGAGGCTATTTGAGGTTTCTGCAGGGAAGAAGGCATGTACCTTCAATTACATTGTTCTCCTTTGGGTTTTGAAGGGTAATTGTTGCAGAGATAAATAGGCTATAATAAATTTCGTTTCTTCCAAACCTGTTGAAGTAGATCAGACATGCCAGTGTTACAGCTGCTTTCTGCTTGTGACATCTTAGTATTCTGCAGTACTGAGAACACACAAAGAACAAGGCAAAGTGTTCCTTCACTGGAAAATGGAAAAATACCAGACTTGTCAAGCTATACTGGTGCAAAGCCAGTGAACTCTTTTTGCGTGCTGTAAAAGTGTTTGCTTCCCCTCACTGCTTCCACACGTGTAAATTATGATCATACATAAATATTAATGCCGATTGTGAATAATCAGAATAGGAGCGAGACTCAGCTCTACTCTCTGTAATTAGGAGAGTGTCCGCATTTTAACTTCTTAGTGCTGTTGCTGTTCTAAGGAGAAGACTGAAGAGACCTGGTGGTTTCTGCCAGGGTGGCTGCCCAGTGACTGCCTTTTGCTGAGCACATTCCCGTTGTGTCACAGCACACACACAGTGGTGCAGCCACAACGCAAATGCCAGCAGCTCCCTACCCTTCCCTGCAGTGTACCCCACCTCTGCTACTAAAGGTTCTGCACTTGGTACCCACAGGCTGGTGCGAGAAAAGATGAAAGCCTGTGTGCACAGATTACAGCTCTCTTTAAAAATATTTGAAGGGACGGGGGGAGTGTTTATTTTTGAAATACGATTTTCTTAAAAGTCTGACAAAATCCTGAGTTTAGTTTTGAAGTATTTTGAGAACTGAACACTTAATTTGTTGGGATTCATTTTACTATGTGATCAGGAAGGAGTGGGAGCCAGGCTAAACCCAGTATTCCCTGTAGTTCATTTTGAAATAAACCAAACAATTATAATTTAGTCTAACACTGGCATTTATATATTTGCATTTATTCCCTGCTTTCTCATAATTTTACAATGCCAGTTTCAAAGCTGCATGCTTGATGTTTATCTCACAGTATCTGTTAAATCAGTTAAGTTTCACAAGTTGAAGATTTGTCTGAGGTCTGAATCACACCCTGTATGCTGTGTGTAGGTTGTTTATTTATTCCAAGCATAGCATTAATCATTTATCAGACTGCTGAAAGTAAAAGAACATTCCTAGTCCAGTTGGCTGGTAGTTTTGTTTCCTTTCTGGACATAAAAGGAAAAGAAAAATCAATGAGAGCTCTCTCCCATTCATTTATAAATCATTTTGCCTTTCAAGTTCTGTCTCAGAGCAATTGCAGACACTGCAAGGAGGGTTCTGTTTTCCCTCCCTGGAACGACTAGATGTCTATACTAGATGTTTTAGCGATTGTTTTTGTATTGGCTTTTGAGTTTATAAAACACATTTTGATAAATTTCAGTCTTGAGTCAGATTTGAGCTAGCTGTGTATCCCTAAATATAGTATAAATTTTCCTAATTACTCTAAATCGAGATTTTACTCTTGTTAGTTTTTGCTGTTTCATCCCTTGGATAAATATGAACTTCTAGTTTGTAAAGCTATCTTCTACCAACACATCTTGCCCCAACACTTCCCTGAGTCACAAGTGCTTTCAGGATCTTTAATTTTCTGGATTGAGTCTCTTAATTTTTCCAAGGCATAAACACTGCACATAGGTTTGTGCCAACAGGGTCTACATCGGAGTGAAATGACACTGGCTTCTTAAGAGGCGTCTGGTGTATTCCTGTTAGGTGGATACATTGGTTCCCTGGGACTACCCGAAATGAATATGCAACTGCCTAACTGTAGTTAAAAAGGCCTCAGGAGAGAGGAATGTGGGTTGGCCCCTAGTTTGAAAGTAATTATCCCTTCTCAGCTGTGGCGCTGACCTCTGTAGCTGTGACTCTTAACTTTCCAGCTTGGACCATTTCATCTGCTTTTCTTTCTACCTTCAGCTGCTGTGCCTTTCAGCTACGCGTGTGGAATAGGACTGCCTTCCCTGTCTTTGAGGAGAGGGGAAAACCCCTGCCTTGACCCTGAACAGCCCCAAGTACGGAGTTACTGTGTAGTGCAAGCTCCTTGCAGCCCATGCTCTTGACTCTCTTCACTGCCTGGTGTCTGTGGTGGGTTGCAGCAGGGCTGTATGATGCAGCAGAGGATGAGCTCAAGTTTTTGCTTATCTCATCCTGCCTGTCTTGCCCATAGAGTGTAGAACCACTTTCTCACTGACCAGAGTTGGATTCAGCACTGTTGAAATTAACTGGGATGGAGTGTTGGAGTGATTTTCGTGAAGGCAGGCAGTCTTTGATGCAGCCACCAGTGTCTGGATTGGCCCCAGAAACCTGTCTTAAACTTTTCTCTACAACAGATGCCAGTAATAAAATTCTGATTTTCTGTTTATCTATTTAAGTATTTTAGAACTTTTCTGCCACTTAAACATGACTTAAGGTTTACCATCTGGACTTGGGAGAGTGCCAGGCAAGGGCAGGGAAAGTGCATGTTGAAACTTGTTGGCTACACTTGCTCCCATTCCAATAATGTTAGTCAGAAAAGATGGCACAAGAAGACCTAGTACTCTTGTAGAAAACTAAAGCAACCAAGGTTTTTGGGCCCTATTGGCAGGCCCTACAGCTTGTAGACTGTTATCAGTGTGATCTCAGGAGAGTTTTGGTCCTTCCTAGCAAGGCTGCTGCTGTCAGGATCCAGAAGAAAACGCTGGACACTGGTGGGGTGACCTTCCGACCAGATGGGCATCACCAGGTGGGCTGTAGGACACCAGTGGGCTTGTGGAGATGCAGGTAGCAGCCCCAGCAGCATCATTAGACACAGCCCATGCCTCCAGCTGATGGCACACACTCAGCATTACTTGTATTGTGTTCATGGAAATGAATATAAATACAACAGAGCGGGTCTGTCTTAAGCCTAATGTTGTGTGAAACTTCATTTAACTTACTTGACTACCTCAAAAGTGTTTTGTGTTCTGTTTTTGTCCCTATTTACTCAAGTATTGTGACTTACTGCAGCAAGGTTCCTAAACTTCGTGGGGAATAAATCTCACTTTAAAAGAAGTAGCAACATTTTTACTCTGCACATACCCATCTTGTGCTGTGTATTTCATCAATACTCGTTGAACCATTTTACTGCAGATCTGCTGAACTTGCATCCAAATTAAAGTTAATATTAAAAATGGTAATGCCAGGGTAAAACTAAGTCACTTTAAAGCCTTCTGGGCTTTTTAAACTGCAGATTCATTTAAATTGTAAGATATAAATGATAAGGCTGTTTCTTTCTTTCTTCTTACTCAGTTTTGGGCACAGTCATTGGTGAGTACAGCGTTGCACATCCTGAAGTCAGTGACAAACCTCCTGATCATTTTGCAAGTATGGTACAAGTTGCAGATCCTTGTCTTCACCCTTCCCAGGAGAGACAATTGAATTATAAGAGAATTTAAAAAGTAAATAAATCTACTTGCAAGTTGGAAATATATTGTATTTACCATAACAGATCACTTGCATTAGACCTAGTATTTTTGACTGGTTGTTTAGTAACCTCTTGACTTCCAAAAGCTTGCAAGTTATGTCCAAAAAGTTGTTCTAAGCTGTCTGATATACCACTATTGCACTGAGACAGTATTTTCTAAAATTAAATCGTTAAACCTGTAAGGGCTGAGTCCATCTTTATTAACTGTTTGGTTATGCTTTGAATATTAGGACTGATGACCCTGAGCATGGATTTCATCCTTGTTTTATAAATTGAAAGTGACATTGGCAACAATGAAATATGAAGAGAAGTGACCAGTATTAACATTTACATTTACATTTACACGTACATTTACATGGCTAGTCTTGGTGTTGTGCAAACTGGTTTTTTGTTCCTGATAGACTAGTGAAGCTTAACAGCCTTTCTGACCCAAGAATGGAGAGACATTCAGCCAAAATAGTGTTGTGTTTGGATTTCTGTGCTGAATACCAAATGGTTTTATGTGATTATTAGAGCTGTTGGAATCCCGTTTCTTTCCTTTAGTATAGCTACACAAGGGAGAAACTTTGTGCCTTTTGTTTTGTGTCTCCACATATTCTGCTACTTGGTAACATCATCCTGAGCCTCAAGTGCACTGTTTCCCTTCAAATTAACCATGTTTTTCAAAAAACTTTGTTGCCCTGCTGTTGTAAATGGCAGGACAGGTAGGACAATTGATGCTTCTAAGGTAATTATTCCCAATTCTTGTGTAGACAGGTTTTAAACACACCTTAAGAAAACAAGGGCAGCTATATTGTAGTGATGCCCAGAAGCTGATGAGGAGTTGGAACTCTCTAGTTGTGTCCTGTGTTGCTCTAGGAGATAGATGTAGCCTTTGAGGTCTTGCCTTAAAACAGCAATCAGTCCGCCCCTCTGTCTACACCCTCAGTGTCAGCAGTCATCCCACAAAAATGCCTTTTGCCCATTCATTCCTTTGTGCTGCCACACAACAGCCTGATGAGCGTGTACAACCACTTTGCCAGTAAGAGCAGCTGTGGCTGTCATTTTAGCCACCTCTGTGTGGCATTATCTGTTCGTTAGGTGCTGTTTGGGATGTGTGGAAAAGCCAGTGTCGTCAGCATGGGAGAAGATGCAGACCCCAGAGGAGGTGGCCAGTAATCAGTCTCCATAAAATTAGCATGAAGTCACCTAACTGTGTCTGAGGGAACTCCAGGGTGCCCAGAGACAATGCCATGTTCTCTTCTTTAGAGCTGGCTGGAAAATGTTCTGGTAGAAATTTTGCTTTGGAAAAATCTAACCCACTGATTGTTTTTGCTGAAATCACGTATTTCTGCAAACTTAGAACAGGACAAACAGAGGGATTCAGCTGGCCTTTCCTCAGCAGTCTTGTGTGGATGATGAGTCCATTTTGAGCCTGGAGAAGAGCGTCGAGGGAGACCTTACTGGGGCCTTTCAGTAGCTAGAGGGGGCTGATAAGAAAGGGCATGACAAGCTTTTTAGTAGGGCCTGTAGTGCTAGGACAGAGAATGATGGTTTTAAACTAGAGGAGGGTAAATTCAGACTAGATACTGGGAGAAACTTTTTACAATTATGGTGGTGAAACACTGGCACAGGTTGTTCAGAAAGGTCGTGTGTGGAAACATTCACAGAAACATTCAGTGTCAGGTTGAATGGGACTCTGAGCTACCTGATCTAGTTTGAGATGTCTCTTCTCACTGCAAGGGATTTGAACTGGATGGCCTAAAGATCCCTTCCAACCAAAGCATTCCATGATTCCTGTGAAAGATTTGGAGTTGTAGGCAGTCTGTTGCTATTCTTGCCTTGCCATCAAGGGCTGCTGCCCATTCACATGGTTGTGTGGCTTCCTGTGACTCTGATTTGTGGAATGGTTTGTTCTCTTTTCATGGAGGGGAAAAAAACCCAAACAAAACAAACGTCTGTAAGCACAGTTCATTTCATGGATCTGGCTTCAAAGGTGGCCACACAGGAGAGGCATGTGGAGTGCTAAGACCTGCCTTGCTATGGTGCCCGGTAGTGGGACAGTCTGGGGAGTTGCAAGACTCTGGCCCCATGGCACAGCAATTTTGTGCAAAACCAGTCCTGGCAGGATAAAATGCTCAAAATGGAAATTTGGGCCTGTGCACCAGCAGCTGGCAAGATAGTTACATATTTCTCAAGAGAAATGATTGGTGTGTTTATATTTTAATCTTGTTGTTAGAACAGGTTTTGATATACTACAAGAGTAAGAAAACAATCCAGAGTGGATTCAAAGTGGATTTTTTTCTCAATGTTGCCTGTCTTTTGTCAGTCTTCTGAGTATAACACACCAGGGACATCTTTTTTTAATGGAGAATCAGTCTCCAGTGTTGTGTGTGGAATAAAATAGTATCTGACTTGCAGAAATAAAGAGATTTAAGGTCCCAGCTTTGTCACAGTCTTGTTACGTGATGAAGCACATGGCTCCATTCCTCTGAGATTCCTTGCTGCTCCTCAGTTGGTGGCAGATGTCCAAACACCCCCTATCTCTCACAGCCACTTTTATATCTTCCTTTGCTGGAAATCAACATCTCCTCCTATATTTCTGTGGCTGTTCTTTAATCTTGAGTCTTTAAATGGTTTGTTGGTGGCTTGATTTCTGTTTTTCAAAAATTCCTGTTGGACTCTGATGTAGAGAACAGCCATGCAAACCATTGGGTCCTCTGGTGGACTGTGAATGTCTGACAGAAGTAAGGATCTCCTAAAGTAGGTCTGCTGGTCAGGAGTTACAGGTTACAGCCTGAAGGAGAAGCATGTACATCTCTGCAGTACTGGCAGTACAACAGCTGTTCTTTGTTATAATTCCCCATGTTGCTGTGCAACTGTGTGCCCAGGACAACACAGGGATTAAATAAAGGACCGGAGAAGGTTAGGGAGGGAAAAGGGAGATGCCTTTTGCATTTAATCATGGTGCCTTTTCTTTGTAGTGCTACTACCAGCTAAAAATAGGTCCAATCTGTGACTTCATCCCAGCTCTTTTGTGGCTGAGGTTGTCATGCTTTATGTGTAATCATACAGAATGTTTTCACTTACAGATGGCTTAAAAATGACCTACAGAAATGCCTGCTTTACCTTGTTACCCAACAGTAGGAAATGCCTGCTTTACGTTGAGATGCTGGAGAATGTTTTGCTTCATGTCTTCCAGCACAAAATGTTCGTGAAATGATTAAAATAATGCTTTCTTTTTGAGAGAACTAGCCATTAGGGTTCCTGGCAGTGGAATACAAACCGGGGAGGTTTCTGTGGAGGTGTACCTGGCTGGGACCTGACTGAGTAGAGTGAGCACTTGTTGTGAGTACATGCACAAGAGGCAAGGAACCGTTCACTTCTGCCAAACAGAAAGAGAGCTTCTATCAGCTGAATTCCTCATGTCGCCTTTCAGTCATTCAAAGCAAGGGTACTCACCTCAGCACACCGGAAGTTTTTCTGAGATTGTTCATCCTCTGCCTTTCCTAGCCTGCAGGAGTGGCTTAATGACAATAAGTTAGCCACAGAATGTAAAGCTGGTGATAGGAGAGAGCGTTTGTTCATCAGTACTGCTCTGCTCTCGTTCGTGCATGCAAGCATGGAGGGCAGTTGCTTTGCAGAAGATTGGTATAGCTTCAGGCTGTGTTTTGGAGTCTGAGAAAAACGCCAATGCTTCCCAAAAACCATTTTTGCATCCTGTCTGTCTAGCTGGTAGTGGGTGAGAAGTGGAAAGCCTTGTTTGATTGTTTCACATATTACTGTAAGAGAATTTAAAACCAGAGGTGAGGGAGTCAACAGGAGGATATTTTCTCCAGCTTCTGGTTTCTAATTACATCAGTTATAGCCCTACGTTCTTAGTTGCTAAAACTACAAGCATGAACTGGAAAAGAATGAGATAATCCATGGTGAAAAGCATACTGAATAAAGATCTCTATTCAGCTCTTTACCTTTTATCCTGAGTTCCTAATGCCAAAAATTAATGCTATTTGAAAATACACAATAAATGTGCCCTACTGTGGGCATCCAAGATAATCCTAATTGCCTTAAATGTTAGTGACAAGGGTAGGTGTTTGAGAAGGGGAAAAGGGCTGTACTGTGAAATAGTATACCTGTGTTAAGAGACACAGATGGAGCATGTGTTCCTAGATCCTTTGGCTCGTTTTTATTTTTGCATCAAAAAGCAGCTCTGTTTGTTGCTCTTGTAACTTCTTGTCAGCAGGAAAATATCTGTAGACATACATTGCTAGAACTGGGCAGGTTTCCATTGTGTTTATAGTATGCAAAGCAGAAAAGGAGCATCACTCTCATGCTCTTGCAAATTGGCCCACATTGTGGTCAGCACAGAAGAGTCCATAACACATTGATCACAGGAAAAGTCACAAAGACGTTTCAGCTGATCAAAATAATACGTGGAGTTCAGTTTTAAGGTTTAAGACCCATAGCTGAGTTTTCTTTTTCCCCTTGTAAACTACTTGGTATCAGCCTCCTCGTCTTACACTTTGCTGTGCATCATTCTTACACTGCTGCAAAGGAGTCTGCACTCATACTGTGTTGTGGTGACCAGCTGCAGCAAGCAAAAACCCTTGGCTTCAGGTGGGCTTCCAGGATTTTTCCCTGTGGAAGCTGTCCTCTGGTCCAGACCTTCAGTGAGGCCTGAGGGATGGAGGAGGACAGTCAATACACAAAATGCATAGCACATTCTTGCACTTGCAGATGTTGGCAGGAATTTTCAGTAAGAACCGTTTCATCCCAGCAGTTGTCCTGAGCAAGAGAGATGTAGTGAAGATGATACTTGAAATTTGGTGGTTTTTTACTTCAGTTCATACAGAGTAGAAGCAAAAGAAATAAAAGATACTGGGGATTCACCAAGTGCAAATGTCCTTCAGAAACATGCATTATTGCAGCTTTACAAACCTGGAATCTGTGTTCAAAGAAAATCTTGAAAACACAGTTGATTCAACAGGGTCTCTTACTTTTCTTGCAGCTTCTCTGTGGCCTTCTAGCAGGAACTTACAGGCTCTTGAGTCTTGCTGTCTTAGATCCGCACAGAGCAGAATTCCAGAGTATGAGACTGAACCCATTGCATGGCTGGTGTATGAGCAGCCTACCACTAATGCTAGCTTTTTCACCCTGGTATAAGTCAGTAGTCCTCCATCTTTGTTTTAAATAGAGCATGCACACAGGAGTGAATCACGAGAGATACAGCGGAGGTAGATTTTCTTTTTGGCCATTTGTTAGTTAACTCTGCGTAAGGAGTTGAACCCTTGTTCAAGAACATGGGATTAAACACTCCCAAAGGCAAGAGGTAGCTGAAGGGAGATTGCTTAGGAGAATTTACTTGGTCTTCCTGCATGTGTTTACATGGAGATTGCATCTTGCCCATCTTATCATCTACAGCAAAGTCAGGACAGACCTTGACACTTGCTGCCATTGTAGTGCTTTCTCCATAACAAGAAAATTGTGCTTTTCTCCCATTCTCTTTTTTTGTACGTCTTCTCAGTTTCTGAGACAGCAACTGAGGATTCTGATAGTTCTCTTGACTCCTAATGGCTGCTTTTGCAGCACTAAGTTCGGGGTGGGGATGTTTGGTTGATTTGGGGGTTTTGACCTAATGTTTTGTCAGGCAGTTACTGTAGTGTTACCGTAGTTGCTATAGCCTTGCAGGCTGTTTGCTGGTGCTGGGAGGTAGAGTCAGCCCTTTTTTGGCAACAATCTGAGCAGCAGGATACCTTCGACTTGGATGGAAACTGGGCATTGTTACAAACTGAATTTGGCCTGGGGTTATTTCCAAGCCACCAAGTCAGCCAGCATGGCCAGCCACCCCTTATGTCCTACAGTGGTCTGAGTTGGTATGCTGAGGAGAATGCCAGTGCCATTTTCTCTCATTCTGCCTTTTGTGCAGGACTTGCTTCTTGGCTTGACTGCCAGTGGTTTCACGGCCCAGTTTGGTTTTTAAGAGCCTTTATGTGGGATCTCTGTAGCCTGGAGTGGAAGCTGCTGCTTGCAGCAGCAGTAATATTTGCAAAAGGAAAGTGCTTTGGAGGAGAAGGTACTATGAAGAGCAATTCCTGTCCACTCTCCTGCCGAAAACTTAGGCGTGCTTTAGTGACGCTCCCATGCCATCAAACTGCCAATGGCATCCAGTTCTTCATCCTAACTATGCAGACACTCAAGTGTGCACACCAGGAAAAAGTGAATGGCCCTTAGCAGTGTATGGGGCTGACATGCTCACTCACTTCTCTTTCCCTGAGAAAGGTGAAAGAGTTTAGAAAAATGAATTGGACCACTCACCTTTAAATCTTTACAAATTGCTCCTTATTTAGAGTTTAATAGTTTTTTAAATGTAAACTCAGGAAAATATTTACTTTTCAAGCATGAATATCCTTCTGATTTCTCACATCACTGAAATTGCATTATTCTTTTCAGTCCATTGGATTTGGGGATCACTCAAGTTAAAAGTCAATGCAGTTTCCAGTGTCAGAAGACATAAGGTTTTGTGTTTATGGTTGGTATCCCTTCTCATTTCTTTTCCTGTGTGATATTAGCTGAATTTTTTTTCATATTCATATGGCTCAAAAGTATTCAGGTGCTTTCCCAAGGGTAAAAGGTAATTACATCAAGGAATGGTCTTGAAGAACTGTCACAGACCCAATTCTGGTGCTGTTATTTACACAGATAAGAGCTGTGCAACAACTGTGGGAGGATCAGCCATAAGCCTCAAACAGATGAAATTCATATACTTAAATCAAAAAGAGCATGGGTTTTGTTTCTTTGAACTTGGAATTTCTACATTTTATTGCTGTGTGATTAAAACACTGGAACAGAATTGCTTATTTCCTTTTTGCTGCCTTTTTATAGCTACAAGTCCCAATCTGAGTATCATGTACTTTTTATCAGCATTGCACCTACTCACTGCACCTTGCTTGACTTCAGTGACTGTTGGCTGCAGTGGAGGTCTATTTGATAAAGCAGTCCAGGTTTGGATACAGAAGTAGCCCTCTTAGCTATTCCAGGTAAATCTTGGTAGTGCCAGATTGTTTTTAAAACCTTCGTGGCTCTCATTACATACCCCTGTGCATATTCAGAGACCAGGATAATGTAGCCCAAATTGCCTAACAGTCAAAACTTAGATTTATTTGGAAGTCAGTGGAAAAACTGGTGGAGCCTCAGTGGTCCCAAAGACTTAGGAGCCACTGCTTGAGACGCTGAGAAACAGATTTGGTTGTCTGTCTACCAAAAAAAGTTGCCCTCTGTGTCATTCCGCAGGCTTATACTAAACTAGAGATGCTCAGAAAACAGACCACAAAAACAAAGTGGCAGTTTTGCTGTGTTAGGGTTTTAACATCTGTACTGTAGCATGTTGAGTGGGTTTTCTGTAGGATTCTTTGTGTTTGGGGAAAAAAACCCACTTTCTGAAAGTCTGTCAGATTTACAGATCTCAGTATTTTAAAATGGGCCTGTGGTGGTTTAGTTCACGTCTTTTTTTTTTTTTTCTTTTTGTGAGATAAGAATTAGAAGAAGGGCAAAGCAGGCTTAAAACTTTAAAGAATATAAAGAAGTTTATTACTAATAGAATTAAAGGTAATAAAAGAATAATAATAATAAAAATAGAAGCAAACTCCCCCTTTCCCTCC